>VDFB02053849.1:0-39951 GCA_007258455.2 Sequoia sempervirens | reverse complement strand
TTAGGTTGACTTTGTGAAAACTATATATTGTAATTGAAATTTTGTCATCTATCAACATCTAGTTAATAGTTATGCAATCTGAAGCAATGCTTTGAGTTAGAAATATGTGCAATGCAATGTAATGAACTGGCGATGAATAAACTACAAAAAAATCTATTTTTACAATTCTATTAGTTAAACTCTTTATTTTATTTTCTCTATATCTCTATGCTATGAAATGCCTTTAAATTTTGAAAAAAGTTTTTATCTCTTTGTTCTATCTTTTTTACCTTTTAATCTGATTTTTTAAAAAATTTCTAGACTTTTTTCCAAAATTTTCAAAATCTTATACTTTTATTTGGCCGATTTTTTCCCCAAAAAATATTTTTGTTGTTATGGTATAAACACATATCCTTTTGTAATATCAAGATACTTTTTGAAACTTCCATGTATTGCTAATCTAAAAGGAAAAGTCTTTTGTCTAATCTATGTTTTGCAATCATGCTTTAACATTGTCAAAAGAGCAAAACTTCCTGAATGATGCAAAGGCATGGCCAAGCAGTTCTAACTCTTCGCATGAGAGAAGAGAGATGTTGGAGAGTACATCAAGTCAGTGAGAACAAAAGTGTAATGTGTTTCAATTTGTAGTATTCCTTTGTTTCTCTACATATGTGTATAAATTCTCAATTCAAATATGGACACCAAATATCGATAAAAAATATTTGTATTAACCAAATAGCCATGTACGCATACATCAATACATGTCGATATAAGTATAAAATATAGTTAGAAAATATCCATATAGGCTTACAAGAATGCCATATAGGCATACAATGTCAAATATATCCAATACAAAATATGTACAAAATTGCCATGTCTAGGCATACAACAAAGGGCTCTGGAATCAAAATTCATTTCTCTCCATGCTCTGGAAATAAATTATTTCCCTTTGTTTGGTGATTCGATGGTGATAAGTCCATCACTCATTTCTCCTATGCTCAAGGAATGCTCCTGCTCCTCTTCCTAGAGTTTAGCTCCTGGTGAAGTTTTAACTGTTACAATAAGAAGTAAAGACATTGATATATAGAAGTTACATTATAAAAAAATGATATATTTAACAAAATAATCACTTACGGCCATCTCGCGATCACTCCCCATGATGGAAATATTTGCAAGCCAATGTTGAGGCATGCTCAAGCCCTGTATAAACCATCCAAATAGGAATTAAACTACAAATCAATAATGGTTTGATTTTTCACTAGAACTAACATCTATAACAACGAATGTAAATTGAAATTTAGTAATTTTCCTCATACCTCCCCTATCAGAGCCATCAAGGATTGTATAGTGGATGAAACACCAATATCCATTGCCCTCATAACATTTAGAGGTGTTTCCACAATCAACATCTAAAAATAAAACAAAAAAATATTCAATCACAAAAAAGTTACTATAGCGATCCACGTCACATGACTTATAATGTATGAGATCTAATGAACAAAATTTTGAGTACAAGTTTTAAACTATATATTTCTAATTATCATGCTTACTATTTTCCCTATCCATATCTTCTTCGAAAGGATGTCTTTTTAGGCTTTTACCCATAGCAGCAAGCCGTTAAACCATTTGATTAAATGCTTTCGTAGACATGTACAATAACTATAGTGGCACAGAGAAGGTAGTGAACTGTTTGAAAAAATGCCTCAAAAGAAATGGGGTCTCATGGTGATGGCATGCCATTACAAAAAAATGCATGTCATGACATTCCATCACCATAAGACCACATTTCTTCTAGGCATTTAAAAAAAAAGTTCATTGCCTTCTCTATGGTATTATTGCTTACTATTATGCTTTGATAGATATTTTTCCAAGTATCCATATAGTTTGTTGGAAAGCACCTATTTTAGGCTTTTAGCCATAGCAACAATTGCAAGGAAGTGAGTAGTTTGATAAAATGCTTTGGTGAACATGTATGAAAAATGTGGTATCATAGGAAAGGTGGTGAGCAGTTTGAAGAAATGCCTCGAAGAAATGTGGTCTCATGTGGTGATGGAATGGAATTCCATCACCATGAGACCGCATTTCACCATGAGACCGCATTTCTTTGAGGCATTTTTTCAAACTACTAACTGGTGCAGGAGCACCTAGGTTACTAGTTGCCTCTCATAGGAATTTTTTTGTCTAGATTGAATGCTCATTTGTAAATTCTAGTAAAGGTCATATAAAGATCTACTTCATTGTATTTAAGGTCCTTAGGTGGTCACAAAAAAAAAAGATTTCCAAATTTTGCTAAAGATGGGAAAAATTGTAAAAAGGCAAAGAAGCATGGAATATTAAAATCACAAGGCAGTTTAGGTAGTTTCACTCAATGAGGGAGATTCAAAAGGAAGTTATCTTATTGGGAATATATATAAAAGCATGTAAAAGGCGGGAAGAAGAACATATTCTGTATTCTTGAATCATTTTCAATAAATAAAGTTCCTTGTTCCTGTTTTCACTGTGTTTCATTCTTGAATTTAGTTCTTGCACGAGCTATATATATATTTGTTTGTTCACTTTATGCAGGGTGTTAACAATCATCTAGTGACATTTTGAAGAGTTACCATCAAATTTAAAAGCCAAGGTTTTTGTGGTATGTCAGATTAACCAGTCAAGGGTTTTGATGGTCATTTAAGGCTTGAATTCACCATCCCACCAATGTAGATTTAGGAGATTGGTGGGATGGAATGTATAGAAGGTTTTTAGAATGTTTTCAGCAATTTGTGAGTGTATAGGAATAGGGAAATCAAGAAATCTCTGATTGGCTACTGAATCATATAGGAAATACAAAGTTTCCTTCATGGAAAGCATGGTTTCAGGGTGACCTGTTCAATGCAAAAGCATGCATGAAGGTGGGTGGTGAGTTTCTAAAGCTTATGCATGCTATTTCCATGGTGTTTGTGGTGGTGGCAAGATTATTTAAGGTTTGTAAGTACCTTATGCAATAAACCCTCCTTTGTAGGGCTTGATTTGTGCATAGAATAGGGGTTTTTTGGAACAATGATTTATGGAGCCTTTCTGTCACTAAAAATGTTTGATTCTTCAGTTTTGTGACATGATGAATGACTATTTTCAGTCCTTTGGTATTTTGGTGATAAACTATGAGCACTTTATTTGTAATTTAGGCCTAAATTAGTAGCCCTTTCCAACAAACAATTCAAGAATCTAGTAATTTCTTTATGACAAACTATTGAGAAATTTTGATATGTTATGATGTGTTAAAAAAGGCTCTTGAATGTACATTGGGAATGTGGATATACAAAGTGAATGGAAAGGAATCACCCAATTAAGGGATATGTGACCTACAAGCAAAATGGTGGTAAGACTATAAAAGTGTGTAATTATGTAAATATAGAGATTTAAATGTTTATTTTGGCATAGAACCATCAATGTGAAGATACCAAAGGTGTGTGAATGGTTTGGTGAAGGAATTGAGGCCAAACATGATGATTTGATATGTTGTAGCAATATGTCCCTAGGTGGAAATGGTAATTTGACTACATAAGAACTTATGAATTTGATAAATCAGTATTATGTGGATATGAACTAGGTTTTTTTTAGTCAAAAACATGATGTGAGTAATGTATTGGAAGTTAGATGAAATGATTGAGGTGTAAATGGTTGATTGTAACTTATCTTGGTCTTGAGGAACTAGTTGGTAAAAGTGAAAATTTGGTGAGTTGTTTAAGGAATTGAAAGATTCAAAGCTCTTTATCAGGTTTTTTCTTTGAATTCAGATAAATTGATGATGACAAAGGTGTGTTAGGATCTGATGGATATAGGTTGTAACATGAAATATTGGTCTTTGGTTATTTTCCCTAGGTAAAGAAAATTGAGTGGAAGGGTGCCTTGGTGAATGATGAAAGAGTGGATTGTTTAGTGACTCTAATTAGGTTTCTTATGCATGGATCAATCATTTTTGTTGATAAATAAGATGTTTGAAGCTTGAGGATGATAAGAAGAAGTATTGAAATGAGTTGGCTTGTTGTTGTCTTGTGGTTTGCAAATGAAACAATGTGATTTTTGATGAAAAGAGAGAAATTTTAGTTGCTTATTCAATTTGATCTTCCTCGATTCAATTGGGTCGATGTACTGATGATTGAGTGTTTTGATATGATGCTCTACATCACTAACTTCCTTGTCTATGCTATTGCTTACTATTATGGTTTCATAGATTTTTTCCAAGCATCCATAGTTTGTCGTGCTGGTGCACCTTTGCAAGCACATGCCTCCATGTGAAGTAATTGCATCGTACTGCTTATGTTGACTTTCTAAACAACTATATTGTACATTTGAAATTTTGTCATCTATCAACATCTAGTTATTAGTTATGGAATTTGAAGTAATGCTTTGAGTTTGAATGATGTGTAATGCAACATAACCAACCATATGAATTTATAAACTACACAAATCTATTAAGTAGAATTCATTAGTTAAGTTCTCTTTATTCTATTACCTTCGTGTATGTTTGAGTAAATCCATTGGCACTAGGAGGTGTTTTCTTGAAACCTCCAATATTAGCCTGTTCATCATCCAAAATCACATATTAAAATACCATTTGTAAAACAATGCTATTAACATGTAATAAATTTATAATTATTTACTAGTTACATACCCCACTAATAGGTGTGTAATCGCGAGAAATAAGTAGGTGGAGGGACTCTATGGCATCCGGGGCCTCAACATCGCGGACTACAATTTTATTAAAATAATAAAACTAAATTAGTTAATCTTGCATTTCGTAATCAAAATTTAATAAATTAAATTCAATGAACATGCTGACTTTAGCTGACTACTAATGCCATATGCATGATGCAAAATGTCAGCTTGTCCTTCCATCCTCAGATGCATACGATCATGCACTCAACATACAGATGCTAAGCATAGCAGCCCCATTGGAGGCCCAGGGGTCATATGAACAAGTCAGCCCAAGATTGACACACATGGGTTCAAGGCCACCACCAAGACTTCGGATGGCGGGCAGCAATAGGGCTAGTATGATGGATGACACACTTTGGGTCAAAGTTGATCGGGTCAAGAATGTCTCTATGCTCCGCGACTCTCCTTCGCAATGACAGGCATAACAATCTACTCACGTGGTGGCCTAGCGAGAGGTCGTCTCCTTTGCCGCGCAGGATCTAGCTATGCACCGGGCCTATCCTGAGCTGACCCCCCACCTCTCCCCTAGAAATCCCTCATATCAAAATAATTTGGGATTTGGTTCAATACGAACTCACTGTATAGTTTCCTAAGAAAATATTGGGGGACTTCACAATTGTTGCACAGTGGGTAATCAAAGACCAAGTACCACCTATCATAAAAATGGTTCCTAATCTCTTGGTGGTGGCACCAATGAATAGGAAACCTCTTCACATTGAGGCTAAGATTTTGATGTGTTCTAGGGTCAGTGAATAAAGAGTAAAAATCACCTTTAGTAATTTTTAAATCTTTTACTTGTTTATATGATAGTTTATCTGCATAATATGCATTAGCTGCCTACCTCCTATCTTGCCATCTAGTTATTTGTTGGGTAAATGAATCTATATTTTTAACATCTCTTTCATTGAATTTGCTAGGGCCATTCTTTCCATGGTTGAAGTATTTGGATCTCTCAACCTACTGATAAAATCCCCAATTTTTTTTTGTTTTTCTCAATTTCACTCCTCAAATTTTGTTGAGTGTCAGGAGGGTGTCGAGTGATTGGTGGGGGAGGTTGATATTTTTGAGGATTTTGTTGTTGAGGATTTTCCTACTCTTCTTGTTGAGGATTTTGAGGATTTGTAGGATCATTTGCATCTCCTACAAATTAAAAAAATAAAATCAAATCTAACCTAAAACAAACAAAATCAACTTGAAACTAAGAAATTCAAAACAAATAGCAAACAATACTTATCTCCAGTACCTCTTCATTGTCGTGGCACCATCTTTGCAAAGAAAAAGCAACTGTTGTTGATGAATTTTTTAGAATGCCTCCTCCTAGAATACAACCGTGAAAATGAGGGTTTTTGGCCGCGGGAAGAGTAGAAAAAAAGACAACAAAAAATGAATCACTTTCACTTCTTTTTTTGCTTTTAAAATGACATAACGTGAGTGCGTTATAATGCGCTCACATTATGTCATTTTCAAATATTTTTTGGAATTGGCCACAAAAGTATAGCCCAACTTCATGCACCCGCACTTCCTTTTCCTAACAAAAAATGACACTCATTGCAAGACCTCACCAATGAATATGAGTCCTTAAATAACGTCGACCAGAAATAACCAGCACACATAATCTTGATTGTAGTAGTTTTTATTGAAAAATGTCCTCTAGCTGGGCCACTGTGGTATTGCTCCAATATCTTTTTTGCTTGCTCTTGTGTCAAACACCTTAACAAGACACCATTGAAGTTCCTCTTGAAAATAACTCCCTCCAAGAGTACATAGCCATTATTCTGCAATCGATAAAAATTCCTTTTAAATGAGGGGAGGTCAGCCGGGTTCCTTCCTATTTGCATGAAATTAATTCTATCATCCAACCAATCATCTCCATAACTCTCTTCATTCAGGAGCATGGGTTTCAGGACTTCAACCTTAGTCATTGCTTCATTGTTTCTAGCCAAATATTTGCACAATCCCTTCCCTTTCATAGTCTTGACTGGCTTGATCTCGATGTCATACTCTAGAATCTTGGTTATCTAGTTAGCCCACTTCTTAGTGATTTCACCTTCCATAATATATTCACGCACGCTAGGGTGTGGCACACAAACAATCACCTTGTTGCATGATATGAGGTGTCAGAACTTCTTCAGCCACTTTACAATAGCAAAGGCCTACTTCTCCACAAATTTGTACTTCACCTCGTAATATTTTAGAGTGCGCGAATAGAAGACGATGGGAAATTCTCTTTTATCTTCATCATCTTTCTGCATCAGAATAGTAGCAATACTCATGCTATCACCAAAGACGTACATGAGGAAGTCTTTTGACAAATCCAGATTAAGCAACACGGGAGTAGAAGAGATGACTTCTTTAATCTGTTCAAAAGCTTTTCTGGCTTCCGCTGTCCATTTGAAAGCTTGGTATTTTTTCAACATCAAGGTGATGGGTTGAACAATCCCTATGAAGTTCAGTATGAATCGACTGGTGAAGTTAACCTTGCCCAAAAAATATTGAACTCCTTTTTTGTTGATAGGTAAAGGGAGTTCTTTGACCGCTTTAACCCTTTCTAGGTCAATGGAAATACCTTCCTTCAAGATGACATAACCCAAAAGTTTCCCTTGTTGGACCCCAAACACACATTTCTTCGGGTTCAGAGAAATCCCAAACTCCTGGCACTTTTGGAAGACAAGCTCGAGATGATCAAAATGATCTTATTTATCAAATCCCTGAAAGCAATGTCCATAGCTCATTGGAAAGTGGATCTGACATTTGAAAGTTTGAAGGGAATTTTAGCATAAGCGTATGTTCCCCACTTGGTGGTAAACGTCGTTTTGTGTTGGTCCTCCTCTTTCACCTGAATATGATTATGGCCAGAGAAAGCATCTAACATTGAAAACATCTTAGAACCAACAACTGTTTGTAAAATTTCCTCCATGGAAGGCAAAGGGTAGTGGTCCTTTAGAGATGCTCTATTTAGGTCTCAAAAGTCAATGCATAATCGTATATCACCATTCTTCTTCCGAACCGGCACCGGGTTAGACACCCAAGTACTATGTTTGATTGAGAACACTATCTGGGATTCAATCAAATTCTTTAATTCCTGAGCTATTAACGACCCAATCTTTGGATTTACTGGCCTTTGCTTTTGAAGCACGGGTTTTGCTCCCTCTAGTAGCTCAATGGTGTGTTGGATAATCCCAGGATCATATCCCTTAAGATCATCATATGACCATGCTACCACATTCAGATACTTCTCACAAAAATATTTCAACCTTTCTTTGTTCTTCTATGAGACTTCTTTTCTGACCTTAAGCTTTTTATCTTCTCCAATGTGCAAATCGGCGTAATTGCCTTTATCAGCTACAAACTTCCTCTTGTCATTTCTCACATCATCAGAATCAAACAGATTCTCGAGAGTAACCAAACCTCTAGGAAGCTCGTTTAACTTAAGTTGGACCACTTGATCTTCATAGGCCTCAACGATCTTTGGTTGTAATTGGTTGGAAAATTCTCTGAACAACTGGTGAAATGATGTGATATGAGCATCAATATCAAAAACTTGCTATTTTTTTATCATTATTTGGGATTGCAGGCCGCACAATCACTCGCACTAAATGTTTATTATCAATTAAGTTGGAAGTTGGCTCAAACTAAGATTCGATAGTTGCCATTCGGTTTGCTTCAGAGTTCTACTCTCTAGGTACGACTTGGATGTTGAATGCCTCAAAGCCTTCAATTAGGTCCCAGACCCTATGTCGGTATTATCACATACAAAAAATCTTGGTGGCTGATAGCCCTTGGATTTGGTTAACCACCAATTCTGAATCTCCAAACACCTATATTTTCTTTTCACCCATTCGTTCTGCTAAACTCAAGCCATGGACAAGGCCCTCATACTCAGCTTTTTTGTTTGAGCACGTGAACTGGAAACTGTGTGTGAGAAAATTGGATCAAATCGTAATTAAAATCAACACATGTTAATAAAACATTAAATCGAAAAGCTGAAAGAAAGAAAACAAAATGTGCAAACCGTAACAACAGCCTTTCGAAATTGTTTTATCCTCCTCTATCTTGACCGTTTTGTTGCTTTGAAATGGCTCTCAGATCAGCAGATAGAGCTCAACAAAATGACAGCATGAAGAACGAGATTTAGAATGCATAATATGCAACATCTATGCTAACTTGAAAATGGGAATGTGATGCTGAAAATGATATGAGTGCATAAAGTTGATTGCATGAATGTGAGTATGCATATGTAAGTGTAGGCATATGAACATGGGTGATTAACCAAGGCTTGGATTTGCACGTGCTTTTATAGAGTTTTCGAATGAGTTTGATTGGCTGAATCGATCGACGGTCCGGATTAAGCTTGTTTCGAATGGACGGCGAGAGATTTTCGAAAGTGGATAGAAGAATGGAAGGTTTCCTTTCTCTTTATTGAGTTTGAAGGGAAAATTCCATTTTGAAGGATAAGATACGAATTTAGAAGGGCGAGTTAGCATGAGTTAGAATTTTGGGAAGGTGAGTTAATAATGAATTAAATAAATTAAATTTATTTAATTAGGAGTGAAGATGGAAATGGAAACCCACATAATTAAATAATTCATATTTAATTATGTTTAAAAATGAAATTAGAGTGAGGTGGAAAATATTAAATAACATATTTAATATTTTGAAATTCAAAAATGGGATGGAGAATATTCCATTATTTAAATATTCAAAATATTTAAACTTTAGAATAAAATGATAATTAAATATAAATAAATTATACAAATTTATTTAATTTAATTAAGCAGAGGGTAGAAATGTTAGTAATTAAATAAAATTATTTATTTAATTTAAGGTAGAAGAAATAGAAAAATGAACGATATAAATAAATAATTAAATTTATTTATATGTAGATGACATTAGAGGAATTAATTAAATAAATCATATTTAATTAATTAACAAGCTTAATCATGACCATTTTTAGACATATACAGAAACGATATGACCTTAAGGTCTTTTCTTTGGATGGAGATACCAAACATATTCTAGCACCGAATCCTACTCTGCATCTTGCTCTGTCAAAGTGCAAGGTCCATAACTCTGAAGTCCCTTCACTCCCAGACCCTTTAGTCACTTTGGGCATAATTTGATCCTCCTCATGTATGACGTATGTTCCTAGCCCAGTTGCATGATAGTTTCCAAAAGGGTATGAACTTATAAATTCATTCAAGAGAGCTTCTTCATTCTCAGTACGGGAACTACTTGCTTCTTCATCTTCAAGAAGTTCGGCATTGGGTATCTCTTTCAAGGTAATTGAGGTATGTGCTACTTCAAAATTGATCATGGCTTCATCAACCACATGCTCAGAATGTAAAGGTTTTGACAATATCTTCATCTTAGCTCCATGTTTGGTTCTTAGGATCAGGGGCAACCAGTCCAAAGAGAGGTAACCTCCAAAATTTGCAGTGAATTCTCAAGACAGACATATCCTTAACATAGGAGGGACATCAATGAGCACAGTGTCTTGGTTCACAGTAATACTGAGGAAAGCAAACAATGCCATAGGAAATCGTTTGATTACTCTGATGGTTTCAACATTGTTCCCATCGAGTTGCATAACTCCCTTCTTGAAAGGCTCGTATTCGAGTCCTAGAGCTTCAGCTACTTGCTTGGGCATGGCAGTGGTGCTAGCACTAGAGTCAACCATACAATTATGCAATATTTTTTTACCAATGATAAGTGCTAGAAAAAAGGGATTGGGTTTAGGCTTACCCTCTTTTCCAACCTGATTTTCTATTAATTAATTTTTGCAAACGCTGTCTGGGCCTAGATTGTCTGTCTCATCTCTTGAGGGTTGCTCAAGCATATTCATGCCCTCTTCTCCTGATAATGCCTTATGTAATAGCAACTTTTGCTCCAGGATGGCCAGGATATCCCACTAAGAAACATTAGCAAAAAATTTCTTTAGTTGTTCCACCATGTTGAATGGCGTACGTGATTGATGAGCTATGGTAGTTGGCTCCTTCTACCTCACAACTAGTACATCCAGCTGTTTGGCGATTGTCGGGGTGGTCGTGGGAGCTTTTTCTTTCAGAGGAGGTGGATTATTGGAACTTGGAACAGTGGCCCTAGACTGATGCAGAACTGATGACACAGTTGCTGATGGACAGGGTGTTGGATTAGGTGACCCTTTAGTTTGCAAGGATGTAAATTCTCCAATGAGCCTCTGCTTGGAACGGGTATTGTAATTTGACTGTACTTGCGACGCCTGGGTCACCGGAATGTCGTTCGGGTATGCCGACTCCTCTTCCTCCATCCAAGAAAAGAGTGTCTGGTTCAGAGCTATCTCTAGCTCCTGCTCTATAGACATTCCTTGCATTTGAGTGGTGAGAACTGCATTCTCCATTTGCTGAGAGGCATATGCATGACCTCCAAAATCGGCGATGATGCCTTGACTACATTTCTTTGCTATCTTCTATTGTAAATTCCCTCGCATGAAATTTTGGGGCATGTGTGCATCATTGCAAGGGAAGTACCATGGATTAATCTCTTCGGCAAGATTATTTTGTCCCACTACCAGCTCTTTACTCAAATTAGGATAGAAAGTCTGCATCAGCATAGTCATGAGCACAACCTGATTGCTCTATTGAGCTTGGGTATTACTGCGCGATCTATCCTGCCATTGATTCTATTGAAAAGGAGGTTTCCCACCTTGGTAGTTTTGGTAAGCAGGCCTTTGGTAGGCATACTATTTCCTGTTCATATTGGTTAACTCATTTGTCACGATTTGCAACTGCTCCCTCATGTCGCTCACCTCAGCCACTAGGGGGTTAGGCATTGGAGCCAAGCTCGACATCATTCCTAGGTACACATACATAGACTGGGGGGCGCACAAACACTAGTGTAATCTACCTCTAGTTCTGCTGCAGTCGATTCTGGGAAAAATGGCACGATAGGTCGTGTTGCCAACTTTCCAGTCGCAATAAGATTGTTCTCCACGGTGACGGAAAGGCTATATGCATCAGGTAAGGTATTTCCGCTAAGAGATTGTAGCATCACAAAAATATCAACATTTGTAGACTTCAAATAGAACATGAACACCAGAGTCAGAGGTGGCCGACTACTGACAGGGACCCTTTTCCAAGTTGAATGAGACTGAACATTGAAATTGACCAAAGCTTCATGAGGAGCCCGCTTTATATTAGCCAGCTAGTGATATAACAAAGATCTGTCGCCATTATTTGAGAAGCGCTCGTAGAAAGGATTTTCAAGCTGATCCCAAGTGCCAACTATATTAGCCAAAAGAGTACAATACCAGTCCAACGCCTTCCCTCTGAAAGAGGCTGTGAGCAATTGCAAAGCCACATTCTAGTTAGTAATGCCATGAACCAGACATACATCAACCACATCTTGCAAGTGCTCCACTGGAGTTTTTGAATCATCCCCAGTGAACTTTGGGATAGCCTTTAAAGTGGAAGTTGGGATTGGAGCCCACATTGTGGGTAGTATAGGGGCTATCAAAGGGCTACCAACATCCTAGGCTACAAAATTTCTAGTCATCTATGCAAGGGACGAAGGAGAAGTCAGAGGTGATGTGTTAGCCTACTGACTTCTCGCCTTGATTGAAACTAATGGTGGTATGAGCAGGCCAAGGATTCTTGCGGTTTGAGACCTAGTGACAGGCCTATGGCTCATACACTTTTTTAGATTGCGAACGTTTTAGTTTGTCCCACTGGGTGTGCCAAAAAAAGAACTGTTGATGCAAAAGTTTGCAGGCAACAACCTTATGGGAAAGTTAGCTATTGGGGGGACATGTGCACATAGCTAAGTGACCTCCGAGATTTTATCGAAGCCAACTCTTCATTTTTTAATGGGGGGAAGAAAAGGGAATGAAGACAAACATAAAATAAACAAATTTATGCTAAGGCGATGCGCCAGATCAGTAATGAGATAAGTAAGCACATTGCAGAAACAAAGGATCAGGTAGTAATTAGCATATATCAAATAGACAATTCCCAACACCACAAACATAAGAACATCAAACCATTTGCATAATATAACCCATACAGCATAAGCTAACACAAAAGAGTAGCAATATGATCTATATTACGCTAAGCTACATAAAGATTATAAAATCTTGAAATAGATGTTTATATATTTTAGAAAATGCAAGCACAATTTAATGTCCTATCAAATGCTTGAAAACAAAGAGGCCAAATAGAATGGTACAGTCTGCAAGTTATAATTTAATATCAAACACTACAGAGGCTAATTCTCAATGCTTAGGAAATTTTTGTCCATCTAACAACAACAACAAAATGAAGAAAGGGCTATTTAAATTAGCCAACCCACCACTTGGAGGCTCCGACAAGAAAGATGCTCAAGTGAAGTCACCAATGAGAAAGATTCCCCAACCTAGGCACCAAAAAAAAGAAGGAAAGGTAGCATGCCAACAAGGACATTTTGAGGAGAGATAGGCCACATAGCAGCAAAATGAAAAGGACATACGACAACAAAACACAAATAGTTGCAATAGCCATTGAACAAAAACAACAAACGCCCGAACAAATGCCACGCGGAAAGCTCCTGTTAAGGGTAACTGTAGAGTGGGCCCCATCCAAACAGAAAGTAGTCAGAGGTGACGTGTCAAGCAACTAGAGCCCGACAAAAGGAAAAAAAAGCTTCTCGAAGGGAAGCTTCGATAGGATGCCACGTGGCTGCGAGCGGTACAAAAACAAAAGGCGAAGCCGTGAAAGAAAGAAGGACTGTGAAGGAAAAGAGCGGTGCATGAATAAATATTCACACATGGATTTACTATTTTTCTATATTTAAAGAATTTAAAACACTTGTTGAGAAACATACAGATAGAAAAGTAAAGATTTTAAGAATGGATAATTGTGGTGACTTTTTCTCTAGGGTCTTTGATGATTATTGTAAGCATGCAAGGATTATTAGGTAGAAAACAATTCCATATACCCCACAAAAAAATGGAGTGGTAGAGAGGATGAATAGGAATTTAATGAAGAGAGCTAGAAGCATGTTGAGTAGTGCAAATTTTGAACAATTCTTTTGGGCTGAAGTAGTTCAGACTACTTGTTATCTAGTTAATAGGTCACCTATTTTTTCTCTTGTTGACAAAACTCCTTATGAGGTATGGACAAGTAAATGACAATCAGTTTCTCATTTTAGAGTTTTTGGTAATGAGGCATATACATGTTTATGTTCCTAAAGAAAAACATTATAAGCTTGATTTTAGAGCTAACAAATGTGTTTTTGTGGGTTATGGAGAGAACATTAAGGGTTATAAGCTTTGGGATCTTGTAGTAATGAAAATTATATATTTTAAAGATGTAATTTTTAGAGCTTAAAGAATTTAAAAATGATGAAAAACCTTATGTAAAGCCTAACAAAATGGTGCATTTTGATATATATTAAGGTTGAACCATAGAAAGATACACATGTAGAACAACCACAAGAAGATGTGCATGTTGAACAACATGATGAACATGAAGGTGAAGAAGAAGGATTAGAAGAGAATTCTAAAGAGGAACAACCAAAGCATCTTGTCACACTTCTAAGAAAATCCACATGACAACATAAACCTATTGATAGGTATGGATATAGTCCATCTGATTTTCCTTGTGTTTTTACTTTATCTTGTACTGACAATGAACCCAGATCTATGAAAGAGGCCTTATCTTTAGATGAGCATGATTATTGGTTAGAGGTAATGAAAGATGAACTAAAGGCCTTAGACAAATGTGATACATGAGATCTAGTTCATCTGCCTATGGGGAGAAAAACCATTGGATGCAAATGGGTATTTAAAAATAAATTTAAATCAAGTGGTAAGTTGTGTTAGAATAATATTACATTAGTTAGTGCAGGTAGTTGTGTAATAGTTAAACTATATTTCTAACTGTTTCATCTCCAAACTGCTTATGCACGCTTGTATAAATGCATTTGCATAGTTTTGAATAAATCATCAAGTTTTTTTCACATCATTCCTGTACCATAGAAAAATGGATCATTGAAATTTTCATGGTTATTTAGGTCTTTTTCCTATGATGCTTGGTTCATTTTACTTAGATTTAATGTTACAATGTAACTTAAACATTTACATTAGGTCTTTAATATTCAAATTATGATGTCTTGTGAAGGTGTTGTGAAGTGTTGCAACACATTTCTACACTTTTCTAGACTCTTCTTATTATAATTCATCTAAATATTCCCTTTTTATTCCTTATCAAGTCCTATTTTAAAGTGTTGTAAAGTCTAGTAACAAGATATCACGCTTTTCTAGGCTTATCATCACTAATTACACCTTTCTTATGCTTTATTTGGCCCATTTTTTCACTTATAGGCCCTATTTAAGTGTATTTTTAAATGTAAACCTGACAAATAACATTAAAAGTAACTTAATTCCTTACACACACTTGCAAGCCTTGAGTGGGACCCATTCACCATGGGTGGCGAATGAGTCCCTCTTGACTCAAAATTCAAAATAATTCAAAATCTCTTTCGAGTTTTTTTTCATTAAGACCTTATGTCGGCTTGTGATGTTGTATTATTGGGTAATTAGGGCATAAGTGTGTATAAATAAGTGTTTTTCTATCCATTTTACTCCTAATTCATTCAAGAATTCATCTCATTCACTCATTCAACATCAATTAGCACTCTTGCATTCAAAGCATTAATTTGATCAAGCAAATATCAAGTATCTTGGAGCAACCATTGACATATCTTCAGACTTCTACAACAACGATTTGGTGAGTTTAGGACACTTGCATGTTTTTTATTCATCATTCATTTCTTGTTTTCATTTCATTTCTTTATCGAGGGATTGATTAACAAAGTGAGATTTGACCAAGGAAAATCCCTATACTCTAACCCTTAACCATTTTCCCCTTCTCTGCATGTGTGTTTGTAGGTCTTGTAGGAAGATTTGTCAAAGAAATAGGTGTTGAAAGGTGGTCAACAAGTTATCAAAGTGATTCAAGTCAACTAAACCCTAATTCAAGCTTGGAGACAACATTCAACCTATTTTTTGCAGATTTGACTCCCTCAACTTGAGAAGAAGACAAGTGCAGATCTGGACCTACATAATTGACTCTTGAATTAGCAGATTTTTGGAGGAGGACTGATTCACCATCAATGGCAAATGAGTCCCACCTGCAGGCTAGAAAAGTGGATTTTTTCAGAATTCAGTTCCCAACAGTCAGAAACCAATTTCAGGGCAGTTTACTAGAAGCAAGACTGATTAGCCATCAGTGGTGAACGAGTCCCACTAGTCATCAACAATGATTTTTTCCAATTTCCAGAACCTTCCAAGATCAACATTCAACTTCTAGGTGCACTTTGTTCAGTCTCATTCAGTTTTGTTTGCATTTGTTTATGTTTTTAGTTCATTTCTGCATATCACACCATATTTTCAAACATTGCATATTTCATTAGTTTTGCATTCATAATCAGACAATTTTATCAATTAGCTGCATTTATATCATTGCATTTAGTCATAAGTACATCATACATTCCTTAGTTTGAGTGAACCACCAAATTTTTTGGGTTCTATCGCTCTCCTTTTAGGTGAAAAACCCTAAGAGTGCAAGAGAAGCACATAAAACACACCTAAAATTGTTGGTTCAATTCCTTTCTTCATTTGGTCTCAAAGCATTCTTCTATCTTGTGCCTATGAGGTTTCATTGGTCTAGAATTATGAGTGGCAGTTAGTGTTTTTGAGTAGTCAAATTTTCGTAGATAATCCAATGCCTATGATCTCTATTCACTGAGCATGAATCTGGAGTGTAATTTGAATGCTAGCAACACATCTAATTGCTAGGAGGTCGACCTTTTGGCACAAATACAGTTCCAAGTTCAAACGCCTGCAAAAGGTGTGCTCTGTAGGTGCGTGAAGATGTTTAGTTGGCATGAGTGTATGTTCATTGCTGAAGATCAATAGTCTCAAACACGGTCAACTTCCTATAAGTTTATGTACATAATTCCACCTTTTCTCTTTATGAGTGTATCCATTGTTTTTTGGTGAATGTCAAACCCGTTAGATGGTGCTAGCAGTCCTACCAGCCATCATGGAGCCCAAAATATAGTTCATGATAGTATTGGTTTCTATTTTTCCCTCTTGGATGCTCTTCATAAAACAAATAATCTCCAATTTGATGAATTGATTAGATAAGGCCTTCTAGAGTAATTTCTCTTTGATGTACAGTGTCAAGCATGTAGAGTTCATATTAGGCTAGAAGAGGGATATGATGGAGATGATGAGATTTAAATAAAATGTCCACATAAACGTTCTCATCTCACCGCTTGAGCCTACAGAGAATATTTGAGTGCCTTATTTCATCCTTAAAAGGATATGTAATCATGCTTGCTTTTGAATAATAAAATTTTGTTTTATCACCATGTCTGCTCCTAAATTGCTTCTTTCAAACACTCAAGTCCTCAAGGGGCCTAATTATGCTGCATGGAAGACAAAGATTTGTATAATTCTTCACTTTGAAGAATTGTGGGGGATTTTTGCTTGCTTGGTTTAGCGTCCAACTGATGTAGATGAGAAAAAGAAATTTGACAAGGCCAATGCAAAGGCCTTGATGTTGATAACTCTTAGCATCATTGATGAGGTCCAGCCTTATATTCGAGAACAACATCAAAGAAAACATGGGATGCTCTGTCTACTATCTATGAGGCCAAGAATCAAACCAAGATTCTCTACATTCAATCGAAGCTGCATACACTCAATATGCAAGTTGGTGAGAAACCAGAATATTTTTTGTGTCGCATATTAGAACTTTGAGCGAAGCTTGTTGCCCTTGGTAAAAAAGTGGAGGATGTGTTGCTTGTTTTGATTATGTTATAATTTCTTCCTTCTCAATTTCGAACCTTTGTCACAACATTAAACATCACAAAGAAGAAGATATCTTTTGAGGAGTTGGTGAATTTATTGTAGTAGGAATAAGCTTTTCAATCTCTACAAACTAAGTTTGAAGACAAAGCTCTCATTTCAAGACACCAACGTGGTCTAAGGGATCACAAAGGATAGTCACAAAAGTAGATGCTACCAAAGAGGCCTCCGTAGGATAATCGTTGGTGTTATATTTGTAGTACCTCCACGCATGACACAACATGATGTTGGTATAATGGGCTCACTAAAGTTAATTCTAGTCAAGAAGGCTCCTTTAGTCATCCTCAGAAGCACAATGGTCATATTGCAACAATCCCAATATAGCTCATTGCGACATTAATCAAAATATGGTTCTTGTTTCTCACACTTTGTATCCTTCATAGGATGTCTGGCTGATTGACTCTGGTGCTAGTCAACATATGATAGGAAATTGAGAGCTTCTTGATACGCTGAATAATCAACTCCTAGGAAATTGAGAGCTTCTTGATACGCTAAATAATTAGCTCCTAGGAGATCAAGTTCTCATTGCCGATAATAATTAGTATGTTGCAGTAGGCATGGGAATTGTCACCATTCCTCTCGAGACAAAGAGTTGTACCCTCACCAAAATGCTCTATGTTCCAGGTTTGACATCCAATCTTTTGTTTGCCAGTCAGCTCTTGCGTCATAAGCTTCAGGTGTAGTCTCAAGTTGAAATGGTATCAAAACTTTCTTGATCTCTAGAGATGATGTGCTTCTTGCTAAAGTATTCTTAAAAGGCCATTTTTTTGCCCTAGATACTATTTCTTCCTCTATAGTTGCTTTTGTTGCCTCTATAGTCGATTCCACTATTCTTTGGCATTATCAATTTGGGCACTTTCAGCTGGCTCCCTCTATCAACTAAGTTCTAAGGAAATGGTACATGGAATTGCTAGAAATGCATGGTCAAACAAAACAGGGTTTTGCAACAGAAAAATAGTAAACGCAACATTCAACATTTAGCACTAAAACAAAACAAGATTTTAAATTAAAAATAGAAAAGAGTTTTATATTAATTCCTTTTTAACAAAACAAAGCTACCGTGCTCTTTTAAAGTCATGCCTGCCTTTTGTTCATCCATCAAAAATAGAGTATCTGTTCTCCTAAATCTACTCTTTACATAAACAAAGCTTAATATCCAAGTATGGAAGGAAGCTTCCAGATTATGCCAAAACTAGAAAACTCTAGAAACATAGAAGAGAATAGAAGAAAGGAGAAGGGAGAAATAAATGCGGTCGGTGGAGTAGATGTACTATGATGGCAGGGAAGATTATTGATGTCCAGCTGGAGATCCATGTATGCCAACACTCCTCCTTAATCTTCACTACCAAATATGTCTACTATTCCAATTCTTTTGCACTTGATTTTCCATTGACTGCTATCTTCTTTTATCTCTTGTTGATGTCCATAACCAAGTCTGCTAACTTCTTCAAATCCTTTTCTTTGCCTTCTTGATGATTTTCATGTCTGACAATGCCTTTGTCTTTGTCCAACTGTTGCGGTAGTCTCTCGAACATTTGTTTTGCAAAACTTCAATCTTGAACTTCCTACAAACTTGCCATCTATAGATGCCTTGCCAAAAGTATTTGTTGTGCCTTCAAACTTGCCATGATTGCTATCATCTTTTACATGCGAACTTTTATACTTGAACAAATTCTTGATCATACCTGTAAGTTTTTGCCAACTCGATCCATAAATCTATCCACAATCCATATGCATACAACCTGTCATAGAATCTTTCTTTGATGCATTATTCCAACATTTCTTTTCACAATGATTTTTCAAACCACAAACACTGCAAGGGTATAAGTCCCAACATTTATCTTTTGTATGCCCTTTCCTTCTACAATAGGAACATTGAATACATTGTGTTTCTCAAACAAATTTACTTGAGCCTATATTATTTCCTTTGCCTATTACATACCTAATTCCTTCATATTTTGGCCTCATAACTAGTTTTATTGGTTCTTTCATTCCTTGCTCATTCTTGCTCAATCCTTTACCTTCATAACCCATTCTTTTCATTATTTTTAATCCAACATTGTTTTCATTACAACTTTTCTCATTCTCACTAGATTTAACAAGATTTGTAGATTCACACATATTATCTTTATGCTTATATTCTTTATCACAAATCACTTCAGCAAAGTTACACAATCCATTTGATAAATCTTTTGTGCCACATGATACGTCATTCACCAATGGTTTTGATTTCAAACATTTATTTTCTTCTTTCAGTTTTGCTATTTATTCCTTTTGCAAACTATTTTCTTCTTCTAATCTCTTTAATTTTTCTTTCAAGTCTTCATTATTTTTTTAACTTCATCAAACAACTTTAGCTTTACTTCTAAGTCTTCACATTTCTTCTTGACTTCATCATACATCTTAACTTTTTCTTCTAACTCTTCATTCTTTGCTTTAAGTTTATTCAATTCAATTTCAAGATCATAAATTTTTATCACTTGTCCAATTTTTTCAATTGAAACCTTTTTTAAATATTTTAACACTTTAGAGTTTTGTTTCTTAACTTCTAACAATTCCTCTTCCAAAACATCTCTCTTTCTTTACTTTTTTTCCAACTTTTCCCATTAATTCAAATAATTTAAACTCACCAATTTACCTCTGTTTGCCTTCACTCTTCTTCAATTTCTTCTTCAAGGTTAAGAAGACCTTAACAGCTACAACTTTAACCTAGAAAACAACAATCTGATTTGCTAAGAACACCTTTGCAGCATTATCTTTTCTGTGACTTATTTTATTAAAAACAGATTATTAACACACTTTTGACTTCTTTTGATATGAGTAATTTTCAAACACAGTACCTTTGACAACATACAACATTACCAGATCAGTGATCTCCCATTCAAATGCCACATCCTCAATCTTTGACATTGGTTTTGACAAATACTACAATTATCCTTTTAACAACGTCGATCTACAGACTTTTATCTTTCCTTGATAGTGAAATACATGAAAAATTAAAAGTTAAAAACCTTCCACTCACCACTTCAAACAACGAATCCTTTTTGTTTTTAGCTTGGCGATATTGTTGACTGTCTCTCCTTTCTGCAACAGTGATGACTCAGGAGCGGTCTAGCAACCTTCTTACTTTTCTTTTATGCAACTTTAATGTCCTTCAATTTTGCAGTGGAAGAGTTTGAAACATATCCTGCAAACAAACAAAAAAACAACGATCCACCACAAACTAGCAGCTGATAAATTTCAATTGATCTCTTTTTCAGACTGGTAGCGTACTGCTTTGTCAACTGCGGCTTTTTGTTGTGTCCACGATTAGCATCAATCTCCTCAACGACAGCAACAAGCAATCTGTTCTACTTTCACCAGTGATTTTTTGACTTCATGTAGCTCCCAACCAACACGATTAACCAAGCTTTGATAAATTTCATCACTGATGTTTTGATCCTCACCTGCGCTCTGATACCACTTGCTAGAAATTCATGGTCAAACAAAACAGGGTTTTGCAACAGAAAAACAGTAAACACAACATTCAACATTTAGCACTAAAACAAAACAAGATTTTAAATTAAAAACATAAAAGAGTTTTATATTAATGCCTTTTTAACAAAATAGAGCTGCCGTGCTCTTTTATAGTCATGCCTGCCTTTTGTTCATCCATCAAAAATAGAGTCTGTTCTCCTAAATCTACTCTTTACATAAACAGAGCTTAATATCCAAGTATGGAAGGAAGCTTCCAGATTATGCCAAAACTAGAAAACTCTAGAAACATAGAAGAGAATAGAAGAAAGGAGAAGGGAGAAATGAATGCAGTCGGTGGAGTAGATGTGCTATGATGGAAGGGAAGATTATTGATGTCCAGTTGGAGATGCATGTATGCCAACAAGAATTCCTTCTCTTTCTCCTTCTTTTCCTCTTTGTTCTAGATGTCTTGCAGGAAAACAACATTGGGATCTGTTTGAGTCCAGTTCATTTTATGCTAAGGACCGTCTTGAAGTTGTCCATACCGATCTATGCGGATCTTTTCCTGCTTCCTTTCAAGGTTGTAAGTATTTTCAATTGTTCGTGGATGATTTCTCTCAAAATATTTAGGTGTACTCTCTCAGACAAAAGAGTGAAGCATTTTCCTGCTTCCAAGAATTATATCAGCAAGTTGTCTACGAGATCGGCAAGCCTCTTCTTCTCTGCTCAGATCAAGGGGGGAATTCACGTCTCACTTGATTTCTTAGACTTCTTGAAGAATTATGGCATCAAAAAACATTTGACAGCTCCCTATACACCCTAGTAGAATGGAATTGCAGAGCATCACAATAGGACTGTCATGGAGATGGCTCGATGCATTCTTTCCTCAGCATAATTGGAGGATCGTTTTTGGGCAGAACCAGTTCAGATAGCTGTGTATCTTCTTAATAGGGCTCCTACAAATATACTACAAGACAAGACACCTAAGGAGGTATGGAGTGGTTGCAAATATTTAATTTCTCATCTTCGAGTGTTTGGTTGTACTGCATATATGCATGTCCCAGCTACTGGGAGAAAGAAGATTGATTTCAAGATGCTCCAGTGTATCTTTTTGTGCTATGATCTAACTTCTAAAGCCTACTGTCTCATGGATCCTGAGACACATAAGGTCTATGAGACTCTAGATGTGGTGTGTGATGAGTCATCCTTTGACTCCATGGCACAAAAGGAAGAAACAACCACCTCTCATAAATTGCTCTCACAATCAGATAATGAAAATGAATCTTTGTCCCCCAAAGAAAATGAGCTACAAGGAGAGTTGTTTGTTGATCTTGGTCCGTTGGAACATCAATCCTTGTAATAGCCACAACATCAGTGTTTGAAATGGGTTCAAACCACCATTAGAGATTCTCATCTAGATTCTCTTCCAGATCTTTCTTTAGGAGTTAAAATAAGAATATAGGCAAGAAATGAGGTAAATCTAGCTCTGATGAGTTGTGTTGTTGATAACATTGAATCCAACATAGTTTGTGAGGCCCTGTATCAGCCATAGTGGAAGAAGGCAATGAATTCTGAGTATGATTATTTGATGAAGAATCAAACATGGGAACTTGTCGATCTGTCCCCAAGAAAGAAGGCCATAGGTTGCAAATGGATCTTCAAGACAAAACACAAGGCAGATGGATCCATTGACAAGCATAAAGCACGCCTTGTTGCTAAAGGTTATTCTCAACAAGAAGGTATTGATTATGAAGAAACTTTTTCCTCCACTACAAAACTTAAGACAACTAGAGTTGTTTGTGCACTGGCAGCGTAGAAAGGTTGGAAGCTTTATCAGATGGATGCAAGAATGATTTTTTAAATGGAGATCTTGAAGAAGAGGTGTACATGACTCAACCTAAAGGATTTCTTGATGAACACCATCCTCAAAAGATATGTCATCTCATTAAGTCTCTTTATGGACTTAAACATGCTCCTAGGGAATAGTTCATTAAAATAGATGGTCACCTTCTATAGCATGGTTTCATTCATAGCTCTTTAGATCCTAATTTATATATTAAGAAGATAGAAATAAATTTTTTCACTCTTGTCTTGTATGTGAATGACTTGTAATCACATGGAGATAAAAAATTCTCATTGATGATGTAAAGAGTGATCTTAAACAATCTTTTGATATGATAGACCCTAGCCTTCTTCACTACTCACATGGCTTAGAGATATGGCAAAAGCCACACCATTTTTTTATCTCTCAGATGAAATATGCCAAGACACTCTTGGAAAGTTTTAGAATGATGGATTGTAAACCTACATCCACTCCAATGAGGAAAGGTTTGAAACTATCTAGATTCTAGGATTCACCTCCGGTAGATGCTACTCTTTATCGTTAGCTTGTTGGAAGTCTCATTTACTTGACTTATACCAAACCAAATTTATGCTTTTTTGTTACCTATCATTCTAAATTTTTGCAAAAGCCTAAGCATTGCATTGGGTTACAACTAAACATGTTTTGAGATATGTTTAGGGTACTCTTGATTATGGTATGGAATATAAGCAGAATTCTCAATTCCTTTTGCACAGATGTGTGGACTCTAACTATGCTAGATTTGTTGATGATAGGAAGTCCACTACAGGATATGTATTTCATCTTAGATCTATACCTATTTCATGGATTAGTAAGAAGAAAACTATTGTTTCTCTCTCCTCCACTGAAGCTGAATATCATGTCGCACAAGGAGTAGTGTGTGAAGCAATTTGGTTGTGTCATATTTTGGTTGACATGGACATACTTGAGGTACAACCACCTATCAATTTTTGTGACAATCAGGGGGTGATCAAGCTTGTGAAAACTCCTATTTTTCATGAGCGAAACAAAACATATTGAGGTTGAATGTCATTTTATTTGTGAACAGGTCATGCATCACCACATTCAACTATGATACTAGCCAATAGATTCTCAGATTGCTGATGTTTTCACCAAATCTCTTGGTAAGGTGAAATTTGAATTGTTTCGTGGGTACATTTGTAAAACCAATTTAATAAGGGGGGAATGTTAGCATAATATTACATTGGTTAGCATAGGAATTTGTGTAACAGTTAAACTATTTCTAATTGTTTCATCTCCAAACTGCTTATGCACCTGTATAAATGCATTTGCATAGTTTTAAATAAATCATCATGTTTTCTTCACATCATTCCTTTCTTCAAGTTGGAGTAGTACAAGGCCCGATTAATGGCAAAAGGCTACTCCTAAGTTGATGGAGTGGATTTTGGTGAGATTTTTTCTCCTATGGCTAAATTAACCTCCATTAGATTCCTTTTATCTATTGTTGTTGCTGTTGATTTCGAATTAGAGCAAACGGATGTTTAAACATCTTTTCTACATGGGGATGTTGATGAAGAAATATTTATGAAATAACTTGGTAATTTTATTGTGAAGGGACAAGAATAACTGGTTTTTAGGTTAAAGAGATCTTTGTATGGTTTGAAATAGTCATCGAGAATGTGGTACCAAAAATTTGATGCCTTTGTATTGAATCATGACTTTATTAGAAGTGAAGAAGATTATAGTGTTTATTTTAAATTGATTGATGATCAATTACTAATCGTTATCCTATATGTTGATGATATATTATTTATTGAAAGTGATAAGGGTATGATTAGGGAACTTAAGAGTTAGTTATCTTGAGCATTCGATATAAAAGATTTGGGGGCTGTAAAATATATCTTTGGTATGGAAATCAATAGGGATTAGGTTAACAAAAAATTGTGGTTAAATCAAAAGAAATATGTTAACACTATTTTACAACACTTTAACATGCATGTTTGTAAACTGGTTATTATTCCCTTTCCAATTGGCACTAGGCTATCTCTAGAACAATATCCTAAAACAAATGATGAACTTGAAGAGATGTATAAAGTTTCATATGTTAGTGCTATATGAAGCCTTATGTATAGTATGATTTGTACAAGACTTGATATTTCCCAAGCAGTGGGAGTTCTTAGTAGATTTATGGAAAATCTTGGTAAAGAGCATTGGACTTATGTGAAAAGAGTTTTTAGATATTTACGTGGGACTTCTAACCATTGTATTTGTTATCATGGATCTTATGATATGAGTAGGGTTTTTGATTTGCATGGCTTTATTGATTTGATTTTGGTGGTGATCTATATTACAGAAGGTCCATAAGTGGCTATGTCTTTACTTTGTTTGGAGAAGCAATTAGTTAGATGACCAAAAGACAACCAATAATTGCATTGTCCACTATAGAAGTAGAGTACATATGCTTGTAAGGAGGGAGTGTGGTTAGAGAGAATGTGTTTAGGTATTGGATTTTAGTGTAAACAAGTAAGAATTAGATGTGACAGTCAAAGTGCCATCTATTTGGCTAAAAACCCAATGTATCAATGTCCGCACGGAGCACATAGATGTTTAGTATCACTTTGTTCGAGAAATGATTGAGAGTGGTAAAGTCTTGTTATAGAAAGTGGACACTTTAGAGAATGTTGCAGATTCTCTTACTAAACTAGTGAGCACAAAAAAAATTAGCTAGTGGAGAGAGGCCATGGGCCTCACCTTTTCTAAAACTTGATTTATTTAGTTTCCTTTATGCTTTTTGCAAGGTGTTCAACAAATGGGAGAATGCAGAGAAAATGTCTCAACCTTGTTTTGTTTTTTAATTGTTAATTGACAATTTGTAATTATCTTTTAATTGTCATGAAAGTTGCTAAATGCAACTATGACAACTTGCAAAGTTTTTTTTAATTGTCAAATTAGAAAGAGCATGAAAAATGGGAAGTTAAATGTGAGCTTGGAAAAGATAAAGAAGATTTTTTAGTTTGCATGTGCACATTACTAAAAAATGGATAAAATCACGAGTTGGAAGAGGAAGTTTATTATTTTTGTGATTTATGTGTAAATGGTTTTAGAAACCATTCTTGATTTGTGTTTTCTCTCATGCCTATATATTTAGTGCTTGAGTTGAAGGGAAAAAAGTAAAGTTACAGGTTGTTGAAGCAATGAAGTGTTGCAGTGATTTAGAGGGATAAGTTGTATTGGTGTAACTCATTTGAAGGATTAATACAAGTCTTGGATCTCTTTGAGTGTGGAGTTTTTTCCCACAAAGATTTCTCCACGTAATTCTTGAATTATAATTTGCATTTATATTATAATCGATTTACATTTATAATTTATTGCTATCTCTTTATTTCAGTATACACAATTATCTACACATTTTCATTCATTCTAAAGTTTTATCCTGAAATTACCCTAAATTTTATCCAAATAACATAAGACTCAGAAGAGAAGAAATATCCAGAATGGAGGATTACTCTTTATCTTTTACATTAGTAACGAAAGCCTACCTTTATTAAATGATGAAAACGTAATGTTTACCTATGACAGAGCAATTGGAATTATGATTTATAACACTACTAACAGAAACCCACACCACATTAGAAGACAGCTGTAACATCTCCTGGATGGATAACAGGCGTACCATTACTGACAACCACAACTGCATAGGAAAGAGGGTCAATTATTGGTTTTAAGTTTTAAGCTGTGAAGCAGTTTCACCAAATCATCTACATATTTGTTTTGAGATCCTTGGCTTTGCTCATCCTCCAACAGTTTTTCCTTAAACAAATCTCCCATTTCTGCAGCTTTAGACCTCACAACTCTTCCTTCCTCTTCATCCATAACCATCTTGACAGCTTTGCAAACATCCCCTCTGCTAACAGATCCATCACTTCCTCTCTTCACTTCTACACCCACCTGGAATTCATACACGATGACCTCAGCATTCAATCCCTGGTCCAACTGCATGGGCAAAGCAATCAGTGGCAATCCAGCACCTAGTCCCTCCATCAAAGAGCTCCATCCACAATGAGTTACAAAGGCTCCTGTAGATGGATGACACAGAATCTCTTGCTGGGGCGCCCACCCGCTCAACACCATTCCTCTCTTGGCAACCCTAGATTCAAACCCTTGGGGCAATAAAGGTGACACCCTCCTTTGAACTTCATCCATGCTTTCATCTAAGTACCCTGGTAAACGCAGTATCCACAGAAATGGCTGAAGGCTAGCCTCTAATCCTTCGGCTATCTCCTCTATCAGCTTCTCAGACAAAAAATATTCACTACCAAAGGACACATAAACAACAGAAGCAGGCCTTTGGTTCTCCAACCATCTCAGACAATCAGGCATTCCATCGTTAATCTCAACTTGTTTGAGAGGATAAGGACGAGGCAGAAGAACACCCACAGGAACAACTGCACTTCCTGTGACCCGCTGGAAATAGTCTATAAACTTTGCCTCCAATTCATAGCAAGTCTTAATAGCCACCGCAGAGCAATCATAATAAGAGTCAACGCATAGATCTATGAATTTTTCGCCACTGGTGTATGTGGAGGTGTAGATGGGTAGCAAAGCCGCCATTTTAGATTGTCGATATTGAGATGGAGTGAACGGAAAATCGGCCGGCGGTGGAAGTAAACTATCGGCTGTGGTTTCCTTGTCTTGAGATCTTCTCGCAGGACAATAAACATAGCCCGCATAGGCCGCGCTGTGGGTGAAAAACACTATCGACTGGATTTTCAACTTTAGGGTTACTTTGGAAATCCAGCATAATACATGGTCAAAAATGACAAAATCTGGTGTGATTTGCTCCAGTAGAATTTCCAGAGGTTTCTGCAATCCTTTAACTGCGTTGTGGAATGAAACCATGAGATGGGTTGGAACATGGGATGTGTTTTCCATGCCTGGAGGCAATCCATCCACGCAAGGCAATGGCAGCTCCAACAGATTCAGATTCTCTTCTTTCTCTGTGAAGGACAGCTTGATCTGGGCAATATTAAGAGGTGTTGAAACGATTGAGATTCTGATATTGCCCTTGTCTAAGAGCCTCTTGGAAAGCTCAATACATGGCAAAATGTGGCCCTGTGCAAGCCAAGGGAACATCACAACATGAAGCCGACCGCCATTGCTAGGCCTATCAGAGTTGTTGCAATTCGAGGACTCCATCAAAATAATTCAATAAAAATGGATGGAAAATCAAAAGTCATGTATTCATTCCCTGCTCTCTCCTACTCAGAGATAATGAAGGGCTTGTGTTCAATAATGAAAGTTTTGGAATCTTGATGCAATCATACAGACATTTTACATTATAATTATTATGAAATAAAAATATTACTCTATTATTAATCTAACTATTATAAACAGAATTCATATTGCATTATCACAAAATGAACAAAAAAAAAGGAAATGCTTCGATAAGTTTTAGATCATGCAACAAGCAGTGCATTTCATAATGTGGGCTGTATTGCAGTCAAAGATGCTTTGAGTGCTTCAACTCCAATACCATGTATAGTAATATCTTATTTCTGATCTTACATCATTGATATATTCAAGTATGGAAATATAAATTTTAAAACTTATTATATTCACACTGTTCAACTAAAGTGTTGCATGTTCTGTCGACCAATTCCATGAAACTTCACATTTTGAATAAATATTTCATATTTTCAAAGGTGAGATTCCATACATGTCAAGAGGAAGCTGACAAGATTTAGTTGTTTTAAAAATTCACGAAGGCATTTGCTTTTTTTTTTTTTTCCTCTAACATGTTTTGTGTAAGTACTGCACTATATTGTTACATTTTGAGAATAAAATATTTTTGACTTTGGAGTAATTTTAAGTGTTAAATTTAGTGATTTTTTTTGTAATTAATCATTCATTTTAGGAAATAAGAGATCAAATTTGTGGTGCAATTTTAGACAAAGTTTTATATAAATGATTTTCTACCTCCAAAATCTTGTTCGAGCCATAGAATGTTCATATTTAGAGTAAGAAACATTGTAATGATATACATTCTACAAAAATAAAGAAGAAATTTTGAGAAGCATCCTATTCTAGGATGAAACCTTTACCTATGAGTTTCTCACTATATACAAATCTGAAACTGGGAACAAATTTGAAATTTTGTCATATTCTTTAACAAAAATCGAAATTGTTTTGATGTATACTAATTCAACGTAGACTATGGGATCCAATGAAGGATAGCTTAATCTAACATCCCTAGTCTCAACCAACACATTTATATGTGCAATATAAGAAAAAATTGAGAATTGTAGTAAATGTTATTGGTTATTGATTTATTGTATCAGCATTACAACTTGCATTACAAAAAAAATTTAGCTACAATAAATTACCACAACTGCCATATCCTCTGTGTGTGTGTGTGTGTGTGTGTGTGTGTGTGTGTGTGTGTGTGTCTACAAGGCTTCACAAAGTCATCATCATTACAATCCTCAACCTCAAAGGATCTTCCTTCTTCGTAAATAGAAGTCATTTCCTCAACACTCTCACTACTGTTCCTCTCTAAAACTTGAGGTCCATTTTCTTTTTCCTCATCATGCTAGAGATCCCTTACCATAAAAAAATTAAGCAATAAATAATAAATTTTTTCAACTAAGAAACTCTTTAGCTCCTATCACTAGCCAAGAAGGTGAATATTCATATAGTCTTGAAGAGTAACAACCACCACAAGAATGAATGAAAATATAGCAACAAAATGCATTGAAATTTCTATGAAGCCAAAGGAGTAATTACCTGCTCCAAACTGAAATAAATTGACCTAGGAAAGGTTGAGATCAAGTCCATGTAAACCAAAAGAAATCAAAGCCAATTCATATGAATCTCCTATTTATGATAAAATGTTCATGTCAATTTTGAATGGTCAACAAGAACTAAGAAAGGACTTGTACAACTACAGGGAACACGATGAAAACACCTACCAAAATTAAATCTTCTATGCAAATCTAGGATAAACACTATTGGTCTAAGAGAATGTGGAAGTTCATAGAAAAATAGAAATGAGCTACCCCAAAATATTTAATGTATTTCCTTTGTTGCTAGGTAACATCATGTTAATGGATAGAAACAATCATAATGCAATCAAGAAGATTTTCCACTATCAAGGATAATAAGTATGAATACAATACAAATTAATTTTAAAGAAGTTACAATAGTCATGAGATCAAAAGGGAATCAAGTGAAATGAGGTATGTAAGGGGATTTTTTTCTCCAATTTGGTATCTTTATTACATAAGGTAGTATCCAATTCGGCATCCAATCAACTCAATATATAGAACTCAACACTAAGGTTTTATTATTCTTGTCATAGAGTTAAGAAAAAATAAACAATAAACAATACCTATTACAGAACACACACAAATTCAACTACAATATTTTTTGTATTAGTCTAGAACCAATTTTTTTTTTACAGTAGCTTGGTTGTAGTTTGTAACAACAGAGAGATGTTGTGTAGCACAACTACATAAGGCTAAAAACAAAGCAAAACTACATCCTTATTATAGAACTCTAGTAGAAGCAAGTTGATAAGAGAAACAGGAAGAGCTAACACATAAAACTAAAGTTGAAATTAAAAAAGTAAGTCACTATTATTTTTGGTGATGCATGGTTACTTGTGAACCTAGATACTTTCCTACATTAAAATTGATTGGTTGATAGCAATTATTTCCAACCCAATCTTGATCTAAATACACATAAATATAAAGATTTCACATCTGCATGTTTATTTACAAATAATTTTAAAGTAATGACTTTGTAGATTATGGAAGTGCATGTACACATTCTTCTAATAATAATATTCACATGGAATTAGACCATATTTTCCAACAAATATAGTTCATACCCTAAACCTCACAATTATAAAAACTTAAATTTTGATTAGAGAAATTCAAAAATAACAAAGAAAATCTTCATGGTTTCTCACAATTACATATAGCATATATTAATAAGGAGAAAATCCTTATCATTTGTATCTCTCTAAAAATAATTAATGACTTATCTACCCTTCTCCCTTTAATAAATGAATGATATTAGATTAAATATCTGACTTCCTTGAAAATCAAAATGCATTAAAACAGTTATGAGTGGAAGAGAAAAAGAGCATTGCAACCAATACAATGACCACCTAAATTCTTGATATCTAGATCAAATCACCAAAGGAAAGTATTGTAGCTATCAATATTTCATCATATCAAGTAAGTACCATAAACATGTCATTTAATTTCTCATTTTCTGTTATAAAGCAATTTTAAAAGGAAAATTAATACAATATTTTAAAAAATCCCTAACCTAACTAGAGATGACAAAAACATTGTTAAACCATAGAATTCCATAGGAAAAATTCCAAGAAGGTCAAAAAACACATAATACTATCATATCTAACTCAAAAATGTACGATCCCTATCAAGTTCATAAGAAACCTATTAGAATTTTGATGCAAAATTGGGAAACCCTAGTTTTTAGGTTTTAAAATACCCAATTTCATCGAAACTGAACTAGTTTTACTAGTATTGTAGGTGCCAATGACATCTTGAGAAGAAATCATGAAATGTGAATTTAAAGGAGTGCACTTAGAGTCAAAAATTACCATCGTATGGGGTGGAAGTCTAACCAATATAGACCTAGGGTATGTTACCCTAAAAAATCTCAACCAAAAACTGACGAGTTGGGATGACACTAATAGGCACCACAATAAAAGGTAGGTATGGGTTTGACAAGGTACCTACATATCCAACATCATTCCAATGTCTAGAGTTGGTGATGGAATGTGCCTAGTTGTCATGTCCCCTTTCTAAATTTAGAACTTACTATTTTTAGCATGCTTGATTTCCTAATATGGTAATCTTAAAATTACAATTTAACTGAGAAAGTTGGCTTCTCAAGATGAATTAATTAAAGTATTTTTGTAGGAAAAATATCAAATATTTATGAATTTTTATTTGGGTCCAAGGAGGGAATGGATTTTTGGAAAAAAGGAAAATTATTGTTATTTGGCTGGAGAGTGGTGTAAGATGATGGGATTTATTTTGTCAAATCATTCGAGTGCATTTGAATGTTGATTCAACACTAAGAAATTGGAGTTAATTTATTCTCATGCAAGCCTCTCTTCCTAGGCATTGGGGTTTGGGTATAAAAGCTTGTTGGTGGAGTGGTTTGGATATTTTAATTACATTGTTTTGTTGGGTTCATTCTATGTTTGTTTCCTTTCGCAGGTTTTGTCTATTTTGTAGTAGTTGGTAAACTATTGTGGGAATAATCTCCAAGGATGGAAAACCAAGGAGGTAAAGAATCAGAGACAGTGGCTCCTAGAGTCCAGGTGCACAATTTCACATAGAAATTGCATTGCTTATGAAGATTGTCCATTTTGGTGTGTTTTCGTCAAATAGTTGACATAGATAGTTTGTTTTGGTGTGCGTAGTTTTGAAGTTTGTTGTGTTGTTGTAGCATAATTTTTTATTAGATGTTGTAGAATTTAAATGTATTTTTTTGTCTCAAAATTTGAATGAAATGCTGGAGATTTTTTGTGTAAGGTTGCTATTGATTTTGTTGAAGTTTGGTGTTAATAAATATTCAACGAGCTCCCTTTAGGTGTATTTTACTCTAGGTATCGGCCCGCACATCACAGGAAATCAACTTGGCCTTTTATCAAAGTCTGCTTCCCCCTCCACATGTCTACTTTGCGCACCCTGAGGTTTCCCTTCCTTTGCATCTCGGGAATCCCCGTTATACTTCCACGTGTCGTAGCTGTGGGTGATTTTGGATCGTTCCTTTTTGCTTCCTCATCAGGCTCTGATCGAGTGCCACAAAGCTCTCACTCCCAAAGAAATTTGGTACGCTCCACAATTGTTGTTTACGATGCACTTTTTCTATGTGTCTACTCTTCACAAATCTTTCAGCGAGAGGATGAAATAACAATTGCGGGTAGTGAAATGCTGCCACGTGTCTCTTTTTGCGCCTAGCTGATGATCATTTTCTCCACTTTTGGATAGTGCTATGCCCACACAACACGTGTAGCCTTGGCACAAGTCTTCAATGGCGAGAGATAAAGGTTCACATAGGCAGCGAAATGTTGCCATGTGCCTAGTCGACGGATCTCATATTCGAGTGATGAGCTAGGAGAGCCAAATGTTGCAATTGGCCACTTCATGTCATAATAATTTGCATGGGATGGTGACACTTGTCTATTTAACCTTGTCGGGACAACCACCATCATTTGTAGGAGATGCACTTGAGCTTGGAATGACCAGATGCTTGGTTTTAAAACTTTTCTATTGCAATGACTTGGTGAATATTCTTATTTCTGCATCATTGCCAGGGATCATGAAATCTTTTTCTATTGCTACTCTCCAAAGTGGTGGGAGTTTTATGCTATATATACTTTTCTTTGTTGTGAGAAAAGGGTCCAGAATTTTGAAGGAACACTAGTTTTAGAAAAAGGCACCAGGCCTTTATTACTATTTTATTTTATTGCAAAATACTTTCAGACTGTTCCAATTGTTTGGCTTTTCTATTTTTTCATGCTATTTGATTAAACTATAAACTATGTTGTTATTGTCTGGACATTTCATTTGAGAACTTTTATATATATTGAATGCAAGTTTGCTGATCTAGATCATATCTAATGACTCTTCTTGGTAGTAGGAATGTATGCAATGTTATTTTATGTCAATTAATGGATTGTCTATGCTATGATTTTTAGTTTTTTCTTTTTTGGAACACTACAAATACCAATCAGGCCCTTAGATCTATGATTTATCGTGCCTATCATTAAGTCTTGGCGCATCGCCTTAGGTTAGAATTTATTTTACTATATCTATTTCCTTTTCCCTTTCCAAAACCCCATTATAGAAGAAGATGACTTCTTTAAAAACCTAGAGGTCACTCAGTTTAGCGCAAAAGGTCCCCCATAAACTGAGTTTCCCAAAAGACACTGTTACCTTGTCAAAATTTGGCATCAATAGTTTGTTCTTTTTCTGGCACACCTGGTGGGACCTGAACTTAAATGAATCTGTGTTTTTGAAGGGTGTATGAGCCATCAACCTATAACTAGATCCCAAACTGCAAGCAACCCCAGTTTACTAGTACCTCCACTAGGAATAGTGCAGGCCACAAATCAGTTGGTAACCATTCCACTCCCAACACCCATTCCTCTAACCATGTTGCTAGCCACCAAAAAAAAATTCGTGGCATGGGACACCGAAAGTCCCCTAGCATCCCCAGTAGCACCTGCTGACTGGGGCGCTATCCTAGTTTTAGCTATGAAATCTATACCCAAGTTTACTGGAGATGGCTCACGAACACTCGCAGAACATCTGCAAGATGTGGGGACGTGTGTCTGGTGCATGGGATCATAACGTAAAATGTAGTTCTAAGGCTTCTCACCATGTCTTTTAAAGGCAAGGCGTTGGATTGGTACCAAACACTATCACCTAGCACTATTCGCATCTCAGACGAGCTCGAAGATTTGTTCTATGAGAGGTTCTCAAATGACAAAGATCGCTCTTCACTGTATTATCAACTATCTATCATAAAACAAGCTCCCCAAGAGGCTATGACAGACTTCAATGCTAGATTCCACATGAATTAACAGAGGATCCCTGTTACTATACACCTCAATCCTAAGTTGGGAGGAGCTACTCTACCAGATGCTTACGGTGTCACCATTAAAGTTGAAAATCATTTGATAGATTGCGAAAAGTTGCCTCCTTGGCCTATCATGCCCATATTTCCTAAAATATTGATACCTGCACAAGAAGTCGCACCAACTAGCACACCTGCAACTCCCCAGTCAATGTACACATATGCGGCAATGCCAGAAAATGTTGCCTCTACATCTGGTTCTTCCAAAGATGAAATGAGCGATCTTAAAGAAATGTTGCAGTCTATGGAAAATGACATGACCACCCTCAAGTGAAACTAATCAACGCCTCTGAAGCCTCCCTATCAGAACTATCAAGGCAGACGACCCTCATATCAGCAGAATTAGTACCAAGGCCATTCCCGCAATAATCCACCAGCTCTAATAATCAACAAATGGTGTCAGTGCCTACACCGCTGATGAGCACTTCACCAAGCTCGAGTAGGGAATTAACTATGGGGCAGAATATCCTCATTGATGACATCAATCCGTGGTGCTTCCCTTGTAGCGATGCACATATGCCCCGAAACTGTCCGCGTGGCAACTTACAACAAAAGGTGGTGGAGCAACGTAGCCAAGGTGCCGCCAGACCACAGAGGTTATGTATATTCTTTGCCACAAATGGAGAGTGTGGTTCTTATTGCACAAATGCAAGAGATGTTTCTAGAACAAGAATCTGACATTGCTCTTGATTGCGTGCTCTTCTAATGGATGGAGGGAGAAGAAATAGTGTTTGCTAATGATATGTCCATATCCAAAACACCACAAGTGCAATCTGAATACAACACTCGCTCAAAGAGGAGATTTACCGGTGAGTTAGTTGTTGCACATCTAGCCAACCTGCAACTTAAAGGTGCTTCCGATTAGATACCTGGCACTTTCACTGCACCGTTGCCATCTCAACCACAAAAGGAAATTATCATAACAAGAGAAAAGGAGTAGAAAACTCTGAGTTTTCCAAATTTTAATGTGGTAAAACAATTAAAGAAATCATCCGCTAATGTGTCTCTATGAGACATTTTAGCTATCCTAGAGCAAAAAATGCTATTACAGAAGGCACTTCAAGTAGAGGTCAGTGCAACACCAACAGAGCAGTTAGCCAATGTAGAGGCTGTTAATTAACTATCTCTGGCTAAAGTCCTTACGAACAACACAAAAGAATCCCCTGTCGAAGTTAGAGATAAGTTGAAGCCCCAACCCTTCTTAACTCTCATTATAGGGAAGAAGTTATTGCACAATTTTATGATTGATTTTGGTGCTAGCACCATGGTTATGCCTAAACAAATAGCTGAAGCTTTAGGACTCAGCTATGAACCTATGAAAAGGGGAGTAATGCAGCTTGATGGAAACAAAGTTGAAACCATAAGTGTCATCAAGGCACTTTCTTTAACTCTATTTGCTTTCCCTAGTATCACGGTGCCACAAGACACTGTGATCATAGATGATCCTCCCATGTTCAACCTCTATCTATCCCATGAATTTTCTTCAAATGTGGGCAAATACTTGTCCTTGGATTGGTCACATCTAATTCTCAGAACCAAGCATGACCCGAAAATGAAAATAGAATTGGAGGCTTTTACATTTTGAGCATGTGGCGGATGAAGCCTTGATTAATTTTGAAGCTGCGCATACCTCTATCACCAAGCAAGAAATGTATTGTGTCAAATTACTAGAGGAAGAAAAGGTGAATAGAGACTAGGATGATCAAGAAGATGCTCTGTTAAGTGAACACATGGACAATGACCCTTTCGGCAATTATCATGTTATAGGATTGGACACCTATGTAATTTATGATGAAGACTAGGTGCTCCCAAAGGTTACCAAAGAGTTTGAAGGTGTCCAAGTAGCTGAGCTATGGAAGTTGTACTTTGACAGAGAAAGATGTAAAGTAGGCACTGAAGTAGGGATATGTTTAATATCCCCACAAAATGAAAAATACTAAGGTCTTTTTGCTTCCAGTTCACTTGTTCAAACAATGAAGCCGAATATGAGGGATTAGTTCAAGGTTTGAGTCTTGCCGAGCGAATAAGCATTAAGAAATTAATGGTGTTTGAAGATTCTGAACTAGTAGTCAACCAAGTTCGAGGGATTTTTGTGGCAAGGAATGTCCGCATGAGATCCTATCAACATCGAGTTTGGGAGTTGGTTGAGAGTTTTGAAGCCTTCAATATCCAAACGGTTCCCCGAGGACAAAATGGTGACGCAGACCACATGGCCGTGATTGGTGCTCAGTTTGATCCTACCTCTGATCTTATACATAACGAAAAATTTGTATGAGTAATAGTCCGATCGGCGATTCTTGACATTGATCAAAGTTGGCAAGTTTTTTAAAGTGATGAACATATTGCCTCATTCATCCAGTAGTCGGGGGAATTCACCAAACAACTTCAATGAAAGATTGCTGAGGCTTATGAAGGACAAATCATGCAGCTCAAATCCAACAAGCTTCCAAAAGGATTGGTTATTCTCAATTTTTTTTTGGTTGTGATGATGCAAGAAATGATAGATGAAAGTTTGTGGCAGAAAAAAGTGATTGCGTAGACCTTCGGGTCTCAGATGGAAAAAACCTTCGAGTCGGGAAAGATGTCCCGCACCATGATAAAGAAAGGCTCATCAATTTCTATGAGAAATATGGAGTAGTGGCCTGGTCCTATGATGATCTAAAGGAATATGATCCTAACATCATCTAGCACACAATCGAGTTGACAAAAGGTGTGAAACCACTCCGACAAAAGTAGAGGCCAGTAAACCCCAAAATTGAAGTGCTAATGGTGCAAGAGCTAACCAAGCTAATTGAGTCATAGATTGTCTTCTGAATCAAGCATAGTACTTGGGTATCCAATTTGGTCACAGTCTGAAAGAAGAATGGAGATATCCGCTTGTGTGTGGACTTCCAAGACCTAAATAGAGCATCCCTGAAGGATCATTATCCGCTACTGTCTATGGATTCAATCCTAGAAACGGTAGTAGGATCAGAAATGTTTTCTCTGCTGGACGGCTTCTCCGGTTACAATCAAATCTGAGTTAAGAAGGAGGATTAACACAAGACTATGCTCACTATAAAGTGGGGAACATTTGCATATGCTAAAATTCCTTTTGGTTTATCCAACGTAGGGGAAACATTCCAGCGGGAAATGGACATCGCTTTTAGTGAGCTAATCAATAAGTTTATTCTAATCTATTTAGATGATCTTACTATGTTTTCCACACCTAAGTATGATCATTTCAACCACTTAGAAATAGTTTTTCAAAATTTCCAAGAGTTCAGAGTTTCCCTGAATCCAAAAAAATGCATATTTGGAGTGCCACAAGGCAAGCTATTAGGACACGTGGTATCCAAAGAAGGAGTTTCAATCAACACCGAGCGAGTGAAAGCTATCAAGGAACTTCCCTTTCTAGTGAACAAGAAAGGCATTTAGTCCTTCCTGGGCAAGGTAAATTTTGTTAGCGAGTTTATTTCTGACTTTGCGGGAATAATTAAGCTGATCACTCTAATGCTTAAAAAGGATCAAGCATTCAAATGGACAACTAAAGCTTGGGAAGCCTTTTCCAAAGTTAAGGATGCTATTTCCATAGCTTCGGTACTGGTAAATCCAAATTTATCTAAGGATTTTATAATGTATGCATTCAGTAGCAAGTCTAGTATTGCTACTGTTTTAACTCAAAAGGATAATGAAGGAAAATGAGACCATCCAGTGGCATTCTACTCCCGAACCCTAAAGGAATATATGAGACAAATTATAATTTTTTTGAAAGACAAGCCTTTGCAATAGTGAAGGGACTCAAAAATTCCCGCCATCTAATTTCCTGTAACAAGGTGTTCATTTATGTCATGCATTCCAATGTGCATGAATATATCATGGAGGGAGAAATCACAGAAAAAAGAGCTAATTGGATCACCAAGATCCTTGAATATGACATTGAGTCAAAACCACTAAAACTGTCTGAGGAAGAGGACTGTGCGAATACATGGCATAAGATGAAGAGATACCTGTCGAAGAAGAGCAACCGGAGCTTGTTCTCATAAATGAGCCAGAATCTGAGGGTTGTTGGCTAACATATAGAATGAGGTTTATGCAAAAAAGAAAGTATCCACCAGGTCTTTTCCCCCAAAAGAGGAGATACTATCGGCTGCAGAATTGCGGATATGCACTAGTGGAAGGGGTCCTTTTCAAAAGGAATTTCAATGGTCTCCTCCTGTGATGCATTACTACAAAGAAAGCGAAGAGAATCCTTGACACATTCCACAATAGCGCTACAGGCAGACACTTCTCTGCTAAGACCACTGCCATCAAAATCATGTGCACAGGTTACTATTGGCCAACACTTTTTAATGAATCCCACTCTTTGGTAAAATCTTGCAAAAAATGCCAGTTCTTTATAGACGGAAAGAAGAATTCTATAATGCCTCTCAAACCTATAGTGGCAGATGAACCATTTGTACAATTAGGCCTAGACTTCATCAGGATGATTAATCTCACTTGCAGCGCTGGGCACAAGTGGATTATGATCGCCATAGATTACTTCACAAGATGGACAGAGGTTGTTCCGCTTAAAATGCAATAGAGGCAGAGATAATGGATTTCCGTGAAGAGCTAGTGACATGGTTCGGTCCTCTAAAGACTATCATTTTTGATAATGCCAGAGCTTTCCTAGGCACAAAGGTATGTCACTTTGCATTAACAAATGGCATATTCCTTAAGACATCATCAAATTATTACCCGTAGGGAAACAACCTAGCGGAGTCAACGAACAAGAACCTAGTCTGACTCCTTAAAATAATTGGTTCAGAACACCAGAGAGAATGGCACAAAAACCTCCAAGTGGTACTTTGGAAAAATTGCATAACTCCTAAGCAAGTCCTTAAGACTTCACCTTATGATTTGGTATACGGGAAAGAGGCACTATTGTCTATATCTATGGAGATTCCAGTGCTTCAACAATTGAAATCCCTTGAGATAGAACAAAAGTGCGCCGTGGAGGTTTGGATTGCCGAGAAGTACAAGAAAAGCAAGAGAATTCCCTAATAGCCATGAAAAATCATCAACAAGTGGTCAAGCGATGGTTTGACAAGAAGGCTTCTGACCAAGGCCTAAAGTGTGGAGACTTAGTACTGAAATATGATAAAAGGGCTGCTAAGCCAGGTTAGCATGGCAAATTTGATAGCCTATGGGAGGGCCCCTTTAAAATCATTTGGTACAAAGAGCATAACGCTTTTGAGTTAGAAAGTATGGAACAAGAACCCTTGGGAATTCCAGTCAATAGGATTCATCTTAAGCTGTTCCATTAAGTGCCAAATTTTATTTTTGTACATATGTGAATAATGCTTTTATTTTCTTTCCCTTTGTGTTGGCTGGTCTTTTTTTGAATTGGTTCATGTTTTGGTGGAAATAACCCATCATTGCAGAGAGTAAAGCAATGAAATTT
>VDFB02053847.1:0-12881 GCA_007258455.2 Sequoia sempervirens | reverse complement strand
TATGTAATAAAAAAAGTGAATTTATTTTAGATGGAGAGTGTAACGAAGGAAGGAACGATGCATAAGCATAGGAAATGACAACATTACACTCTCCTTCAAAAAATGCATTGTACCTCCCATTCGTTACACTCTCCATCGAGAATGTGTTGCATATGCATAGATACATTTACATATACATATGCATATATGCAATATGCTTTGTTTTTTCTTCAATTAATTTTTTTCTATATTAGTTTAATGGCTATTAAGTGTTATTCTAATACCTCTTATACAATTACTCTATTTTTCTTCAATATATATATGTATATGTATCTGTCTATGTCTCAAAGCATTAATTTTCACATACCATTCACATTCTATACCATTAGATCTTTGTAACAATATGAAGTTAAATCTATCAGAAATATACCAAGGTACTAACTGTGAAAAATGTGTATAACACGAAAGATGCACAATATATATATATGTATCTATATATGTATATATATGTATATATATATGTATGTATGTATGTATGTGTGTGTATATATATATGTATGTATGTATGTATGTATGTATGTATGTATGTATGTATGTATGTATATGTATGTATATATGTATGTATATATGTATATATATGTATATATATATATATATATGTATTTATGTATCTATATATGTATGTATATATATATGTATGCATATATATATGTATGCATATATATATGTATGCATATATATGTATATGTGTGTGTGTGTGTGTATTTATTTATATATATGGGAAAGTATACTCTGAAATGTGTGAGAAAATATATTGATTAAGTTGCATTGTCGAAAGAGGCATTGTGGTGTTGGTTTGGTAGTAGACTATTGTAGAAACTATTGCCTCCATCTCTGTTTTATTGCCTAGATTTGATGGTTTTAAGACTGTTGTGCTCTGGAATCTATTGGTTGTACAAATATATACATATATATATATATATATATACACATGTATAAATATATATATATATATATATATATATATATATATATATATATATATATATATATATATATATATATATATATATATATATTTATATACATATACATATATATGTTTTTATGTTTTTCTAATTGTTCTATTTCCCTAGATTTGTCTATAATATTTAGTGCCAGATAATGTGGCTCAATTTTAGAATTGAAAATCCAACTATTACATAGATTGTTATATTCTTTCCTCCAAACCCACAAAGCAAATGTATATATGTATATATATGTATATATATGTATATATATGTGTATATATATGTATATATATGTGTATATATATGTATATATCTATCTATCTATATATATGTATATATATGTGTGTGTGTGTGGGAAAGTATACTTCGAAATGTGCAAGAAAATATATTGATTGAGTTGCATGAAAGAGCCATTGTGGTCTTGGTTTGATAGCAGGCTATTGTAAAAATCATTGCCTTTACCTCTATTTTATAGTAGATTGGAGGGTTTTAAAATTGACATGGTTAATAATCTATGAGTTATATATATATATATATATATATATATATATATTATTGGCTTTCATAGTTGTTGCCCTTGATTTCAAAGACACACAAAGGAACTTGATGACATTTGATGATAGATGTTTATTTTTGAACATTATGACAATGATAAAGGTTGGTTCCAGTATGACAATGTATTATAATGTTTTATATCATCACAATAGATGCATTAGTTGACTTGACATGGTTTGATATTGGAATGTATGTGAGAGCACCTTCATGAGAATGCTATGGCTAACACTTCATTTTGTGGTTAAGGGTCACAAGGCAGGGTATGTGCAAAATCATCATGGAAAAAACAAGCCCTTAAGTGGTGAAAAATTTAGAAAAAATCAGAGTTAGGCAACTTGACGTGAAAATTTGAATAAGTTATCTATATTATTTCAAAAAAATGTAAGAATAGAATCTGTAGTAAATTGAATGTAGTTTCTAAACTACTAGGTTTATTTTTAAAAATCTATTTATGAAAATTTGAAATTTCAAATTTCCAATAGTACCTAAATTTCTGTGAAAAAAATAAGTAGGTGTCTATTTGACCAATCCTAACCATAATAAAATGATAATATTTTTTATAAGATTTTAGGAAATAAGTAGAGGACTCATGTCTAGATGTGATGCATGGCTTATTCTTTGTAGTTTTTTCCAAGTAAATAATTAATTATGAATTTTTATTACAACTTTTAAAAATATAAAAATGTGTATGTTTGACCACCTTAACTTTGGTCAAAACTTCATGAAATTCAATTTTTCTTTTTTGAATCCTATAGTACTTATGCAAAGCATAGAATGTGATGCATATTTTGAATTCAAAAAATGTGATACCGCTTGAAAGCTATAGATGTTTTTCAATCAGCCTATCAATCAGGTCTTTAGCCATAATTCAAATAGAAAATGAATAATAATTATTTATAAAATTCAAAGTAAAGTATAATTTATATTAGTGGAAAGCTAAGAATCCTTTAAAAACCCTTTTTGTTTCATCAATTTTGGGGGAAAAAAAATTCATCAGCCACATACCCATCATATCACCACTTTTTGGCCCATCATGATCCTACACATACCTGACACCTTATTTTCTTCAAATTTCATATTGTTGTTTTATTTGTCACGGGTAATACAAGGTTGGCTATCATTGATTTGTGTCTAAGGTAGAAATAATTGTTAAAGTCTTGAGCTTAGCACTTGGGGCCATTCGACAAGCATTATTACAAAGTTATAAGGTATGAGAATGGTGTTTATTGTAAAAACCTTGATGTATATACAAGGAGACATTTAAATGATGAACACACCGACAAAGTATATTTATGGGGCTTCATGGTAAGACATGTGTGTTTTACAAGGTGGATATGTAAGTTCAATCAACAAGGCATTATGTTGTTTATAGCTTTATAGTGATTATTCACCTTGGAAAAAGTTATGAAAAATAAAGTGGAAATAAAGGTGTTGAAATGACTTGCAAACTGAACTCTTAAGGTTTTTATTATTGGCACATGTTTTGTATTGTCGAAAGGAAATTTCTCGGGCCCAAGGGAGTGTTTAGCATAATGATTTCATTTCTTCAAGTGGCTCGCGAAGTTTATGGTTTTACCAAGAAATTATAATTTCAAGGGATCTTTGAAGACAAAGAGCTCTCTCGAGCTAGGGCACATGAAAGCTAGGGTTATCGCGACGGTGTTGACAGTTTTGTGAAGGCTGCAAAAGACATTTTTTTCATTCTCTACCGGTAGGAATGTAACCTATAGGTTTCATCGGTCTTTCTCCTCCAATCTTAAGAGGCTTTTGTCTTTAAATATTGGTGTTTTAGTTTGGTCGGGTTCTACAAAATGCAATTTGTTTGATTCATCTATTTTTTGTGTAGCCATTTGTCTCTTGATACAAAAAGGGGGAGAGAGCTTTGGTGTTTTTCCATCAAGGCCAAAGGGGGAGTTTGTTGGCTTTCACAATTGTTACCCTTGATGTCAAAGACACACAAAGGCACTTGATGATAGTTGATGATAGATGTTTGGTTTCAGTATGACAATGATAAAGGTTGGTTTCAATATGACAATGCACTATAATGTTTTATATCATCATAATGGATGCATTAGTTGACTTGACATGGTTTATGAGGCTTCATGGTAAGACATGGTTGTTTTATAAGGCAAATATGTAAATGATCAACAAGGAATTATGTTGTTTATAGATTTATAGTGATTATTCACCTTGGCATTCATATTGGCAAAGGTTATGAAAAATAAAGTGGAAATAAAGGTGTTGAAATGACTTGCAAACCAAACTCTTAAGGTTTTTATTATTGGCACATGTTTCATATTGTTGAAAGGAAATTTCTTGGGCCCAAGGGAATGTTTGGCATAATGATTTCAATTATTCATGTGGCTCAGGAAGTTTAGGGTTTCACCAAGAAATGATAGTTTCAAGGGATCTTTGAAGGAAAAGAGCTCTATCAAGCTAGGGCATGGGCAAGCTAGGGTTATGGCGGCAGTGTTGACAGTTTTGTGAAGGCTGCAAAAGATACGTTTTTTTAGTCTCTACCGACAGTAATGTAACCTATGGGTGTCGTCGATCTTTCTCCTCCAATCTTAAGAGGATTTTGTTTTTAAATCTTTTTGTTTTAGTCTAGCCGGATTCTGCAAAATGCAATTTGTTTGTTATGGGTTAGGTCTACTTTTATCACAAATATTTCTTTGTTAAGGGTGTTTGAGAAAAAATCTTGCACACCACGGTTTGTTAACTAAAGGGTCTTTGCAACTCAGGTTTAACTGTGTATTAAGGAAAGACTATTTGCATCTGGTTTAAATTTTTTGTCAACTTAACTAGAATATGGGTAGTTTTTGTATACCCCTTTCTATGATTGTGTTATCATGTACAAGTGTCTTTTAGCCCTAGTATGAGTATGGGTTTCAGTTGGTTTAACATACATGTAGTTGATCATGACCAAATTCTTTATTTAGTTTGGCATACCACAAAATGATTGCTATTGTTTATTAAAAAGCAACATGTTTATTATTATGTTACTTGTTAAAGGAAGATTAAGAGGTAGTTTAAAAGATGTTAAAAGACACCACAGTGACTCGACAAGTGCAGGCAGTTATGAGGTCATTTTCTAAGGATTCTTTGATGATTGTAATGAATGAAAATTGGTAGTATCTTGAACACCATGGAATGTTTATATAAAAAATGATTTACCACTATTTGAAGTTCAATGTTTTTAATAGAGTCATCACATTGAATGTGTAAACAAAATTTTGTAATTGAAGTTTTGCAAACATGATACAAAACAAAGTGTGTAACTAATATATTTGATATTTTAGAGATTCTAGTGAATGAATCTTTAAGATATTAAGTGTATTAGATTAGAGGTGAAATATGATTTGTACAAAAATAGAGCGATCCTCTATTGTTGAATTCTTTATTAAGAAATGTATGATGAAGTTAAAATGATCAATTCAGTGAGACAAATTGATCATTGCCAATAAAGCAGATGTTTGTATGTTAGTGAGGAAAATGTGTGTATGCCAGTGAGGAATTCTTGTAACCAGTGAGGTTCTTTGGTTAGTGAGGCATTTGAAATCTATCAATGAGATAGTATTGCCAGTGAGGCATTGTAAAGAAAAAGTTTTTAGATTAAGCCAATGAGGCATCATTTATGGAGTGGTTTTTTTATCCCTAGAGGGTTTTCCACTCGTCAAATTCTTTGTCTTATGGTCTCATTATTTTGGTGTGATAATGTTTCATGATTGTGATGATCTTTAGTTTTCTTTAATATTTCTTATTTCAGTTCTTTAATGATTGCATTCAATTCATGAATGTATTTATCATTGAAATATTAAGAGCATAAATTATTCAAAAAAATTTCAAGGAAAAAGTTAAAAATTTGTCTAAGACACTGATTCACCCCCCCTCTCAGTGTCTTCTTCACTCTAACATATACATATATATATACATATATACATATATATACATATATATACATATATATATGTATATATATATATCTATATATCTATGTATGTATGTTTTTCAAATAGTTCATTTACAATTTCCCTATTTGTCTATAATATTTAGTGCCAGCTAATTTAGCTTCAATATGGAATTGACAAGCCAACTATTACATAGATTGTTTGTGTTGTGTCAATATGTTTTATGATATTATTTCCTCCAAACCTGGAAACCAAACTATTCAATATTGTAGTTTGCCTCTTCTATTCTCCATATTTTATAGTTCTATTTAATGTGGGTTTTTTTATCATCTGTCAATTTTCTATGATTCTTAAGTGTTTTCCCAATAACTCTTTTACAATTTCCTTATTCTTCTGTGAACCATAGATTTTTTGGCACCACAAGACTCTCCAACTCTTCTAGGGTTTTTTACCTAAAAGGAGAGAGGTAGGCCAAAAATGCTAGCTAGGTTCATTCAAATTATGTAATGTAGGATGTTACTAAGGCTAAATGAGATGAACTAAATGTAGTTAAGTGATCTAAATAACTGATTATGTATGCAAAACTTAAGATTTATGCTATGTTAGGAAACATAATGTGATATGCAAACAAAGAGCTATGAATAAATAAGTGCAAAACATAAAGGAATGAGCTGAATTAGTGTGCACTTGGAGGTCTGATGAAGATTCTAGAATGTTTTGGATGCTGTCTAGAATTACAAAAAATCACTAGTGGAACTCATTCGCCACTGATGGCGAATCAGTCCTGCTTCTGATGAAAACTATCGGGAATAGGTTTCTAATTGTTGGGATCTAGAATCGGACAAAACTTAGATTTTCAGCCTTAAGGTGGGACTCATTCACCATTGGTGGTGAATCAGTCCTCTCCCAAAATTCTAAGAAATCAGGAGACGACTCTACAACACTAGATCTGAGGATGTCTACTTGTCATTTGCTGAACTCAATTCTGTAGGAAATGGACAAAATACCTTCTCCAAGCTTGAAATGTGGGTGATTTGACTTGAAGCACCTTGTTGACTTGTTGACCACTCTTCAACACCTAATTGCTTGTTAAATTTGCACACAAAAGTCTACAAACACACATGTAAAAGGGGGAAAAATGGTTGAGGGTTATCAAATAGGGGTTTGCCTTGGTCAAACCCCACGTTGGTAATCAAACCCTTAATGAAATAATGAAATGAAAGAGAATGATACTTGCAAATAACATGCAAATGCTATCAACTTATGAAACTCTTGTTGAAGAAAATCTGAAGTTGTGTCAATGGATGCTCCAAAATGCTTGATGAATGCTTGATTTGATGTTGTAATGTGCTTCAATGCTTGAGTGAATGAGTGAATAAGTGAACTTGATGAATTAATGTTGATGGGGGGGGGTTGAAATGGATGTAAAAACACTTATTTATACATTCTTGTGCCTTAGTAACCCAATAATACCTCATCGCAGGCCGACACCAAGTGATTTTGAATAAAATCTTGAAAGGAAACTTGATTTTTTTTAATTTGGAGACAAAGGGGGACTCATTCGCCACCCATGGTGAATGGGTCCCACCTAGGATTTGAAAATGGGTGTCAGGAATTTAGTCACATGTAATGTTATTTGTCAGGTTTACAATAAAAAATACACTTAATTAAAGCTTTACAAGGGAATAAAGGGATCAAATAAAGCATAAGAAAGGTGTAAATAGTGAAGTCATGCCTAGAAGAGCATGAAATCTTGTTACAAGACTTTACAATAGTTCAAAATAGGACTTGTTTAGTGATGAAAAGGTGATTTTTAGGTGAATTATAATGAATAAAGTCTAGAAGAGTGTAGAAATGCTTTACAACACTTCACAACACCTTCACAAGATGTCATTATTTGAATTTTAGTACCTAAATAAGCATATTCAAGCCACATTACAACATAAATTCAAAGCAAAATAAACCAAGCATTGTGAAACAAGACCTAAAAGGCCATGAAAATGACAAGGAGCCATTTTTCTATGACATAGTCTATAATATTTTTTTTTGCGTATCCTATAAAAAACTGTTCATTATTGTTAAAATCCATGATGTGCCTCAAATCTATGGTGAAATATATGATAGCTAATCTCTAAAATGTTTATCTTTTATGACATTTTTCATTACAAGATCTTTGATCTTCATTTGAGGATCAACATAGAATATTCATGATGGTTTAATTTCCAGTGAGGCTTGCCATTGTAATCTCTTTAATGTCAATAAGATATATTCTTTTATCATTTCTATAGTGGGTTTATTTGATGTTGTATTTTTCTTTTTGTAAATGCAAAGTCTTGATGCTTAATTTATCTTAATTCCGCATATAATTTGACCTCAAATCTAAAATTTAACAACCATTATCGTATTCTAATGACACTGGACACTGATGGACACTGACACACACAGAATCATCTACTTGTCTACACCTGATTTGAATTTAATGAAGACTATATCAATATGTTTCATTATATTATTTTTTCCTCATCTGTTTCAAGCTCCTTGTAACAAAGTGTTCATTGTTGTGGTTTAGCTCTTGTAAATTCTAAAATTTTGTAGACTGCTATAAACTGCAAACATAGTGTTGATCTGTACCTTTAGGCTGCTTTCAATTTTTTTGGTCTATGCATGTTTTTCTACTGTTCTTAAAGTTCTATTTAATGTCGGTTTTCGATCATCTATCATTTACCTGTCATTCTTAAGTGTTTTCCTAACAACTCTTTTACAATTCCTCTATTTGTCTATAATATTTAGTACAAAATAATGTAGCTTGAATTTTGTATTGACAAGCCAACTGTTACATAGATTTCTTGTCTTGTATCGATATGTTTCATGATATTGTTTTTCCCACATCCACATAACAAACTGTTCATTATTGTAGTTCACCTTTCTATTGTCCATGTTTTTAAGTTCTAATTAATGTGGCTTTTTGATCATCTGTCATTTTCCTGTGATTATTAAGTGAATTTATAATAGCTCATTTACAATTTCCCTATTTTTCTATAATATTTAGTGCCAAATAATGTAGCTTGAATTTTGAATTGACAAGCCAACTATTACATAGATTTCCTATCTTGTATCAATATATTTCATGTTATTCTCCTTTTCTCATCTGCTTGAAGCTTTGTGTAATAAGTTGTTGACTTCCATAGTTTAGCTCTTGTATTCTTCATATCTTAAGCCAGGTAAATTTTTTTTTGCATTTAATTAAGAATTGTGTCCTCATTTATTTTTTTCGCTTGGCATAGGACTTTAGGAGTTTCTTATTCTACTGTCCTTGTGACAAGAATTGTTTTTAACTTTCAAAATTCTCAAATTTTGTATACTGGTATAAAGTACAAACATGATATTGACCTATACCTTTGCACTACTTCCAACTTTTTTTGGTCTATGTATGTTTTTTGGCATCTAGTTATTGTTCCTTGTTATCTCTGTGCATCTTTGGTGCTATACACATTTTGTACAACTTATTGCTTGCTTTGCTTTCAAAAAATTTAACTTAAAATCCGTTGAAAGGGAATGGTATGGCATGTAAACCATATATCAAAATTAATGCAATCCAATGCTATTTTCTAGCCTTTTCCCATGTATGTTTTTATGCTTTGTGACACTCCAAAATTGAATATTGCATTTACCTCCCCCTATGCCATCATATAACAACGCCAGGATTCATTAAGGTCCTCATGTGAAATTGTATTGAATTTCCTGAAACATAGACATAGACATATACACATATATATGTATTGAATTCACCGTTTCATATTTAAAAATGTACATATAGGTAGATATATATATCCATATATACAGACCAAGACCACTATGGCTTGTTTGACAATCCAACATTAATTTATATATACACATGTATATTTAAACAGATGTGTATGGTATCTTTATTCGTATTTATGTAGACTTTGATTTAAAAAGAGTAAAAAATAGCATAGCACCACAATGGATCTTTTGACAATGGAACTTAATCAATATATTTTATTACACATTTTGGAGTATACTTTCCCACAATATAACATTGAATATTGCATTTACTTTCTCCAGCATCATAGTACAATAGCGCTAGGATGCATTAACCCTCATGTGAGAAAACACTTACCATTATGCTTCCATGTATTCAGGAAACCAACTCCACCATTGCCAAACCATGTAATTAGAAAACTCCACATCATCATAAACAACCCCAAGAAACCCCCCCACTAGCTGTTGACAAAAACTAGTCCCCGGTGTTGGGAAATTTTATTCACGTCTAGCCTAATGAAAAATCTCGATAGAAATATGATACAAATAGCCCATAAGTAAATTCTAGTTGTTGCATTCTGATTTTGTGTCCCAAGGTGGGAAACAACCCCTTGTTACATATATATTTTAATAGGCTACAATGTTTAAAATATGTTGATATCTTGCAAAACTTTCGCTCTCTACTTATTGTTCCTTCTTGCCGCTATCCACCTTTGACATTATGCCCATTTTTATGTAGGCCCTTGCTTGGCATGTCAATGACTACATAGTCAGGAATAAATATAGTATACACACTCATTTAGATATACTAGTGTATATATAAATATATATACATGTGTACATATGGATATATATATATATATCTAGTTATATGTGTTTTTCTAAATGTGTAGAGAAAGGGGAAATTCAATGCATATATGTACTTAAACATTTTTATTCTTGTTGTTGTATATCCTATTGTTTGGATAAGAAAGGATGAAGGGACCAACCGGCAACATATACAAATATTTGCATATAGGTATATATAGAAATATAGTAAAAAATTGCATGCATACATTTATAATCAACCTCAAAGATAAACATATATATATAGGAATATATACATTTGCATTTATCATTTTTATTCTTGTTGTTGTATCTCCTGCTATTTGGATAATATTAAAAGTGGAATTTGGTTATACCCATTTTCATTTAATCAAAATGGTAAAATGGTTGCTAGATTATTGATATTTCTAAGTTGTGTACCAATTGCCATTGGACTTTGCAATACATTAATCTTTTATTTTTATTGTGAAATAGAGATGCCAATCAATCAACAATAATTGTAACATTTCGTCCCTCAAAAATTTCTCACAACTATGTCTGTGGAATCGGGCTTTGTGGATGGGTCTCCAGAGCCCCCCAAAATTTATTTGGTGACAACCCCCAAAGGTTTAGATGCGAAGTCTGGCTCTGAGGGTATCATCCACCAACCTCTAGATCTTGATTATGTAAGTTTATATTTCCTTTCCTTATACCTATTGCAAAATTTCTATTATTGTTTCCTTCCTCTTTTGTAATCAACCTAAAAATTTCCTTTTAGTTCCTTTAATTTTAGGATTCTCAAATACAGAAATGCACACCACATACCCTTTATTTTTTATGTTTCCAATTTTACTCGACTTTAGTTGTATGCACATATGGCTGACCATGGTAAATCATATAGATGTGAAAGTACATATGCATTGATCTTTTCCAGCACATAAAAACATCTCTTTGTAGCCTTTGTTTTCCTTACTCCTTTTATCCCTTTGGTGTGATGAAGTCCATTTTCCTTGATTGAACTTGTCTTTGTAGGTTGTAAAGAAACAACCAACTTTTACTTCATTTGTAATTCGTTCCATCAATGTTGGAGATGTAGTTCCCTCTCTGGTCCTTCAACTCTTGTCCTTTAAAAAATTTGGCGGTGGTGAAGGGTAGGTTAAGCGATACAAGGTTCTCTTGTCTAATGGATACCATATGCAAATAGGAACACTTCCTTCCAAATGCACTGATTTTTTATTTTTATGTGCCTTGAAAATAGGGTCCCTTGTATGTTTGTGAGACTATGACTATAGAAATGTCTAAGACTCAAGGTGAGTTGTGTTGTTTCTTCTCTATTTTTTAAAATTCTCTTTTTCCTTCGTATGTGCCTAATATAATGTGTACAATATATTGTTTTACTTCCTTTCTAGGGCCTTAATCATATTCAACTTAGTTGTGATTATGTTAGATTGTCAAATCATTGGCACCCCTAGGTATCTCTTCAAGCAGCAAGAAGAGCAAATGTTGGGACCAGAGTCACCTTCTCCTTCTAAATGGACCCCTAAATTTGGTGTCTAGCTATCCCCTCACAAACAAAACAATCCTCCAAATGTCAATCATATTAAATCTTTGAACATTTATCAAAATGTTTGGACAATGAAAGGGCGTGTAACACATATTAGAGAGATGTACCATAAATTCATGTTACTTGTTTTGATGATATTATTGAACTGCATTATGTTCGAGTTGATATAGGTGTAACATTTTTAATATCAAGAGGTTTTGTGAAGGTAGCAAATAAAAAATTCAATAAATTAAATAGTAATCTGGTTGTTTTGGACAAAAAATCAATAATAAATTGGTGTGAAGATGACATCTCTGTGCCAAAAAAAAACCTCATCCTTTGTGCCAGTTAGTGACATAAGGTCAATTATAGTGATAATAGTTTGGTTGATATTATTGGCATTGTAGTCCATGTTGGGTACATATCAACTATTCATAGGAAAAATGGATCTGAAACAATTCGGAAAACTATTAAACTATATGATATCTTTTTTTCTTTCATTGATGCTAATTTGTGGGGCCCAAGTTGGCAAGAAAAATGTGATGTCTTGGAGGAGATGCATCTTTCTGGTGATATAGTCACATTTGTTGTGCGGGGTGGCCATGTAGGCTACTTTAATGGAAAAGTTATCAACACATCAAAAACAATAGTCCTTGACATTAACCCTTCTATTCCTAAGGAAAACACTCTCAGATCCAAGGGCCCAATAAAAGTAGAACATATGGTTTCATCTCCTTCTAAACCTCATAGGCTTCATCCTTCAAATGATAGAGTTACAATTGCATTCATCTTGAACAACTACCTTGGCTTGTTATAAACTGTTAAAGCCATTTTTAAAGCAACCATTCAAATTGCAAAAAATGAATCCTTTTGTTATCCTACTTGCCCATTACTAGTTAATGGGAAAGAATACAAAATAAAATGTACACGACCCCATGTTGATGTCTGGTTTTGTGATCATTTCCAGATGGAAATCAAGGAATGCAACTATCGCTACCTTCCGCAATTAGAGCTACACGACCATACAACCAACCTTTGGTGTATTGCTTTTGATGAAGGTGTCACTAGTTTACTGCAAATTCTAGCAAAAGACCTCTACATGTTGCAAGATAGTTCTAAGTCTACAACATATCATGTTGTTATTAAAGACCTTCTTTGTAAACCTTATATCTTTACTGCCTTGATCAAAACATACACTTACAATTCTGAGGACCAGCTTAAAACAATGATCGTGAAAGAAACAAAACTTGATTTCCAAGCAAAGTGTAAATTGTTGCTTTTAGATATATTAAAGATATT
>VDFB02053845.1:0-17548 GCA_007258455.2 Sequoia sempervirens | reverse complement strand
AAGTTTGTTACTTAGAAGTTGATAAAGGGTCAAGCAATTCTTGATCAATTAGTAGACACTCCCTCATCTCGCTCCTTCTCGGGTTTGGACTTATTCCCTAATCAGAATGTGTTGTGATTGTAGACACTTAAAAATGTCTTGAATAATATCATGCACTTGAATAAGATATAATAACATCATTTCCTCCTAAAATCCATCCTCTTTTCACTTAATTAATTAAATTTTCCTAGCTATTTAATTAATTACATCATATAAATCTATTAATCTAATTACTTTAATTGGGTTAATTCACCCCCTTTCATGCTAACATTTCGTCTTATTAAATAAAATAACAAAATGGTTTTAATTTAATCCCTTTAGTAAAGTTCTCTTTTATTTAATTAAATAAACTTTAAGCATGAATAAATATCACATTCCTTTCCTTTTCATTAAATAAATTAATTATTTAAATAAATTAATTATTTAAATAAATTAATTATTTCTAAATAAATTAATTATTTAAATAAATTAATTATTTAAATAAATTAATTATTTAAATAATTAATTATTTAAATAAATTAATTATTTAAATAAATTAATTATTTAAATAAATTAATTTAAATAAATTAATTATTTAAATAAAATTAACTATTTAAATAAATAACTTCAATTCCCTAATTTGTACCAAAACCTTATTTAATTATCAAATTACCTAATTAAATCTAATTCCCCCACACTTTCAAGGGAATATTCCTCCTTTACACATTCCTCCAAAAGGAATATTCCCATGGAACATTCCTTCCCCTTTTGTACATTAAAAATTTGTTTTAATTTGCTAAATATCTATTTCCCTCACCATGAGAATATTCTCTTTCCTCACTCATTTGGAAAGAAAGGAATATTCTTCCTTGTAACAAACTTACAAGACTTCATGTGCAATTTAACTTACAATATTTCTTGTGCAAGTTTTGAGTGTGTTTGTTTGGAAGAATATGAGCCCTTGATTCTTTCCTTGATCCATGTGATCATTGATTCTCATCCATTGATGAGAATCCATGATCCATGTTTCATTCTTCCTCCATCCTTGACCATTGATTAACCTTTTTGATCTCAATCCTTCAGTTCTCATTTTTCCTCCTATAAATAGGTTACTATTTGGAGACAAATGGATCCATCTTTTAACAACAAACTTATGTTGTTAAAATCATTTGCACTTGCACTCACATTTAACATCATTTTAGCTTAATTTTTACTTGCATATTAGCTTAGCTTCCATTAATGACTTACATGATAACATAGATGCATACATTTAGCTTATTGGTTAATTAGGGTTTGAATCTTTTTAGCTTAAAATCCATTTAGATTAGATTTGCACTCACCCATATCAATCATTTTAGCATGCATCATGTTAAAATAGCTTGCATCATGTTAATTTAGCATTTATATCATGTTTTGTCACACATCTATCATTAGTTTCATCAATTATCTTCAATAGAATCGATTGGAACATGCTCATTTATCCACAGGATTGGGAAAGGGTCACCATTCCACATCAATCTGAAACCACTCCCCCAATAGGATAAGTTTCAATGGATTAAAATAGGTGTTTGTAAAGCTTTCATAGTTTAATAGGTTAAGTTTTAATGGATTCCTAGTTTAGTGTTTATTGATTGATCTTATTGGGATTTATGTTTAGTGGCTTCATTATGCTTCGTATCCTCATGGATCAAGTGTAGTCGCCCATACTAATCCGTCGGTCACATTTTGGCACTAGAAGGAGGGCACGAACTAACTAGTTCGATGATTTTCTTGTCAAATCTTTGTTTTCCTTATGTTTACTGGTACAACGACACTATTGATTATCAATTGATGCATTTGATGATGCGTAGCTCTACAACGATGCACTTGAATTTTCAATTGATTGACACATAATTAAAATAGCGACACATAATTAATTTCCTCACCAAAAATTAATCTAGTGGTGCTAATTTAATTTTTTAATGTAGAATGATTTATTTTTTAGCGATGCTATCGATTTGGTGACACAATTGAATTCACTATTTGCTGCAGAGGGCCACTATCATTTTTTCAATATGGTGATGCATATCCTATACAATGACGCTATTCATGGCTTTCAGCATCACCAATTACTGGTAAACAAAACAAAGCTTTTTTTTTGACATATGTTTGAAATTTTTAGTTTTATCTGATCACTAATATGTCTCTGACTTCTTGTTTTGGTTTTTTAGACTAATTGGTTTTGCATGTTTGGATGATAAAATTTGAAGTGAAGGAGCATTCTTGTCATTAAATCTTGTAATTGTAACAAGTGTTTCGACACTTTTGGGGCAATTATAACCCATTTAAGATGCTTTTTTTATTTTCACGCTTTAGGACCAAACTAAATTTCTTTTGGGATTTAAAATGAACATTAAAATTGGTTAAAACTGAACCCTCACATCATTTTGTTTGTTGGATTAAAATTGAACAATATAAATTTCACACTTCAAATTAGTGTTTAAAATGAACTCATTTTGCTATGATGGACCAAAATGAACATGTGTTTGATTTGTCTATGTATTCTTGTTGTGCGTATCCAATCCCCTTATGCTTCATGCAATCTTAGGTGAAGAGAAGTTACACACAAGTCTACTTTTCTACTTGGAAGTGCTTATCCTCTCCCCTTGTGCCTATTGGCAATCTTGGGTGACAAATTTTTTTATGCTTCAAACTTGTGTCACCTTTAGAAAGGGCCTGCCTCCCAACTTGTGAGAGGGAATGACTCAAAGCGGTTCTTTCATTACGACTCGCTATATAAGCAAAATTGGTTGTGATGAAGGTCACTGACTGAGCTGGTTGTGGTTTTCCCATATCGACGAATGTATCCCTTAGTATCCTTGTGATGCGTTAAAACCCTTAGATATTTCTAAGGGCTATGAGGCCTCTTAATTGAGTCAAATCACCACATGTATGACACCAGTTTATCCCATATATGGTCATTAAAATCCTTCTTTGTAGTGGCTAACCAAGTCCAATTCTGAAGTCTATTTCAAGGTAGTGCATGAGAGTAGCACCGCATCTAGAAGTTACTTACCATGTCCAATTTTTTATTAAGGCATAAAGAAAATGGGGAATGGACTCCTTTTCTTGGTGTGTCAAGACGTTACATTTCCTTGACATAGCCTATTTTTCCACTTCATCTTCATGGATTAATCATCTCTTCCAAAGATGGTAAACCTACCGAAAAATATGTACCTGATCTATCTAGGATTGCAAATGTTTGAGAGTTAGTTTAACACTTGATCGATTCCCATAACAATTGAAAACAAACATCAACAAAGTCTATTCAAAAATTCAAACCCTTTGGTCTAAGTATGGATACCCTTTGACAAAAATTTGATATTGATGCTTTTCCTAAGAATTTATTCTTAGAATTTTGAATATTTTGGTTTACATATCAATCCACACTTCCCAAAGTTGACCTAAGTAACTATGGCCTTGACTTCATCCTTTTCAAAAAATAGAATTTGTGGAATTGATGATGTTTTTGGCATAGACATTTAGTTTGAACTTAAGAAAGACAAGTGTTTTTGGTAAAAAGAAACTCATTTAAGCAAGATAACTTGAGAAATTGAACCCAACATGACCATTTGGCATCCGATCATGCTAGTTGAACAACCCAGCCTTATGCTCGTTATCATTCAACCAAACTTTGAACTCATTAAAGGAGAACAAACCAATGTATTAAGTAGTTTGAGAAGCTTCACTTTTAAAACAAAAGAAACACCAATCTAGTGGGGAAATGCAACATACATCATAGAAAAAGAAGAGGAACAAGCTGATATTGTGGCTAGAAGGCCCATATTACCACCCCCCACATGGAAATAAATATCCTCTTTTCTTCCATGAACTTGAACTTTTCTAAATTATCTCATGCAAAATCAAAATTTCCAAGAGAAGGTCTACATGTCATCACTTCAAACTTAGGAATCATAGGCCAAAAGCTATCAAACAACACCTTGTGGCACTCTACCAATATAGGACTAGGTTGGTAAGGAATTTTTATATACGTGTTTCAAGGAATAATCCAGAATTGTATGCTCTATTTGAAAGTCAAAACATTTGTCTTTTCCATGATCTTGAAATTCTCTAAATGATCTCACGCAAAATCAAAATCCCTAAGAGAAGGTCTACATGCTGTTATTTCAAACTTAGACATCATAGTTCAAAGTACATTAGAAGATGTATCCTAAGATAGTACCACAATAGGAATAAGTTGGTAAGGAGGTTTTATAGATGTATTTCGTTGAATAATCTAGAAATGTATGCTCAATATGAACCCCTCATTTAAGCCAAAATTGGTCTTTTGGATTTGAACACTTTAGAGGTCTAGCATGTTTCTGACCACCTTGGTATTGGAAAACAAAGGTTCACTCTAGGTCAAGATTGGGTAAAACATTTCATCCACCCCTTTATCAAAATCCAAACTTCAGTTCACCAAAATTTGCAAAATTTTTGAATACACCAACACTTTGTACTTAAACATCTATCAAACCAACCACTAACTTAGCTACTTTGTATGTGAAATGAATCCTTTTCCATGCATTTGGTTAAGTTATCATCTTTAAAATAGTTTATCTTGAAGGTCACAAGTCTACCTTGAAGATTCACAAGTTCATAAACATCCTTTATCTAAACATCAAAACATCAAACCTAAGTCAAAAGTGTTGTCCCAAAATGTTTGCAAAGATCACTTCCCACATCATCCACCTTTTCATCTCTCATTATCATCATTGCTCCAAAAATACTTAGAGTGTCCCTTCTACCTAGATTTGAGTCAACTAGATAGTTCAAACATTACAAATCTCAACACAACTCTCCCATAGGTGACCCAAAATTTATGGTAAAAAAAAGATCACAAAACAAGAGAATCATGGAGAAAAACAAAGTCAAATTCAAATCAAGTGATCCAAATCCTCAAGAATTTGATCCAAGAAGTCAAGTTACCCCATCACAACAACCCTCATCTCCGTCAGGACCATATGAGATTGAAGATGTTACAAATAACCCGTTTGAACTTACTAGGGAAGAAATCATGGAATGTAAATCCTTAGAAAATGTTGCTCCAATTTCCCCATATTTTGTTGTGCAAGCATTGGCACAAGGCTTGAATTCATCCACCTTGCAAAAAACTCCATTGCTAGGGCTAAATCAAACATCCACTCCTAGTCTTGCAGCTAGTCTTGCTAAAGACTTTGGCCATACTCTTCCATTTGAAAGCAACACACTTGTGGGGAAGCTCAACACCAATCCACCTCAAAACACCACTTGGACACCAACATTTGGTGCTTCTACCATTCTTGAACACCCTTTAAATCAACATAAACCACTTACACTTTATGAATCCATGACAACCTCAACATATTGAGGGTACCCATCTTCATCCATACCCATGAGTACCATAAGTGTGCCCAACATCACACAAAGTAGTGTGGACCAAGTGTCACAAGTAGACCCAAAAGGGAAAGGGAATACCCTCATGCAAAATCAACCTTTAACACAACATGGAACATCTTCATCTAATCTTCCCATTGATACATCAAACTTGATGGTTGCCCAAAACACATCTATCACATCCATCATTAACCCATATCAAAACAATCCCTTGATCACAAACCCCATCAACCAAGGAAATACCTTGACCACATCCCAAGCACAAGGAAATACCCAAAGCATTGGTCAAGGGAATCCTTTCAATCAATGGACTCAAGGTCCTAATGTTCCCTTAACATCGTAGTACTTAATGACGCCACCATCTTTACCATTTGACCCCCAAGTCATGCAAAATCAAATGGGACCTCAAACTTACATTCCTCCTCCTCAATCCATTATCTTGCAAGGAATGTTAAACCAAATGAACCCCCAACCTATCATCAACAATCCACAACCTGCATAAAACATCAACACCCAAAACGCATCATAGATATCCCAACCATTGATTGATCCTACATTGCAAGCACATGCCCTAGCTTTACAACAAGCACAATAGGCTTATCAGCAAGTAATACAACAATAAAAATAATAATAAGCAGCCTTACTAGCACAACAACAACAACATCAAGAAGCCTTAGTAGCAAAACAACAACAACAAGCATAACAAGCAGCCTTAGTAGCACAACAAAAACAAGCATAGCAAGCAACCTTAGTAACACAATAACAATAGCAAGCACAACAAGTAGCCCTAGTTGCACAACAACAAAAACAACAAGAAGAAGCAACCTTATCAACACAACAACAATAGCAAGCACAACAACAAGTAGCCCTAACAACACAACAAAAATAACATCAAGCAACCTTAGTAAAAAAACAAAAAGCCTTAGTAGCTCAACAACAACAACAATCCCAACAACAACAACAAGCTCAATAATATTCCCAACAATAGCAATTACTCGCACAACAACAACAACAACAAGGTTTATACTATATAACCCTCAACAAAACATTGTCAAACCAAACACGTTAGGAACATATATGCCTACACCATAATCACCTTATCCTACACCACCATACACACCATACAACACCTCATCATATCAAAATACCACATAGACTTCATCCACCATCCCAAAATATGCAACATATGTTCCTCCACCAAGTCCACAAGACGATATGGCATCACAACTCAAGGCATTAACACAAGAAATATAGGATATCTGGATGGGAAAAATGAAGAACCCCATACACAAAACTTATGTCCCTATCCATTCGATTGAAACATTGCAATGGTACTATTTCCTCCCAGTTTTGAAATCACCAAATTTGATAAATAAAAAGGGAGAGGAAGTCCTATGGACCATATCAAAGAGTTTAATGTTATGTGTATGGAGGTTTCCTATAATGAGTCCTATTTGATGTGCCTCTTCCCATGAAGTTTAATAGGTACTACCATAAATTCATTTTCTCAATTGCCTCTAGGTATCAAAAATTTCCAAGAAATCATTGAAAAACTCATAGATCACTTCTCCTTTAATCTTGACATGGACATAAGCTTAGAAGAGTTATATATTCTCAAAGTAAAGGAGAATCTTTCACCAATTTCTTACAATGATGGAGATAAAGAGCTAGTAAGAGTAAGTGGCCAATTCCTAATGAACAAGTGGGGATCATCATAGAAAATTTAGATCCAGATCTATCCTTCCACTTGAAAATGCAGTGTATCACATCTTATGACAAGCTTGTCCCTAGAGCCCTTAACATCAAGAGAGCTCTAATCTCATAGGGAAATACTTGAGCCTACAAAGAAAATTTCCCATCAACTAGTTCAAATGACAAGCCTCGTGTATGGGCTAAGAATAAGAACATAATGAATGATGGCATGGTAGATGCTAAGGTGGTCCTCAATGCTTCTAGGCCAAATAATAATCAAATAGCTAATGTTCAAGCAACTATTCAACAAACAACATCACCACATAATAATCATATCAACACTGAAACACAACAATGACGAACACCCAACAAGAACAACTATTTGAAATGAAAGTACACACAATTTTTAGAACCTATTGAGACTATCATGAAGAAATTGGTAGAGTCAAACCTGATAACTCTTCCCAATTTTGAAAAATACTAAGAACCAAAGGATAAACCACCTTGGTGTAGTGTAGAAAATTGTACACTCTTGAAAGTGATGAAATTTCACACTTAATTTGGACCTATTTTGGCACCTTTGCATTAAATACCCTTTAAAATCATCATTAATAGGACCCTAAGACCCATTATTTTGAATCTCAAGGCTTATTTCAATTAAAAACTTGACAAAATCATCAAAAACATCAAACATTCCAAAAATCCACCTCAAAAATCTAGGGTGGGACTCATTCGCTACCTTGGGCGAATGAGTCCCCCTCGGTGGAACCCATACACCAAAGGTGGCGTATGATTACCATTTGGGGATTTTTTAGGGTTTGAGCAAGAAAATCACCATTTTAATTAAAATTTTTGGTTGATGTCGGCTTTTAAGGTTTGAATAACGGTAAATTAGGTGTTAATTCCAATATAAGAAAGCTTCTAAGTCATTTTTTCATCTAAGCAAGCATTTTCAAGAGAAATTTCAAGATCCAAGCATTCAAAGTCTTCAAGCATTCTTTCACAAGGGAATTCAAGTTTCAAAAGAAAGAAAATTTGAAGTCTTGGAGCAACATTAAAGTGTTTTTGCAGGTCTTCAAACTCGCTTTCATTCAAGATCTAGCATTTTCAAGGGTTGATCATGGTTGTCTATGGTGAATCATGATGGATTATAGGTTGGGGAGATGCAACTAGCCATCAATCCAAGCCTAATGAATTATTTTCTAAGTGATTTCATCCTCCATTGTCACTCTACATTCAACCTAAGGAAGGTACAAGCATTACAACTGCTCAATTTGGGTGATTAGAGATCTCTCAAAGTGAGTTATTCATCTTCATTTGCATCTTATTCTTGCACAATAGAATAGGGTTGCATTGCATTTCATATTTCCTAATCTTAGACACACTTAAGGTTAGGATTTACAATCCTATTTACATGTACAATTCATTATTTCTATCAAGGTTTAATTACCAAACTAGGGGTTTGACCGAGGCAAACCCCCCATAAGAAAATCAAGTCTATATTCTATTTTACAGGTCTATTTGCATATTCGGATCCAAAAATTAGTTTGTAAGGGAAGGAAAAATATTGGAGCACAAATCTAAACTTTAAATTCTTGAAAAAGTGAAATAGGACTGATACACTAGAAGTGGCATATCAATCCCACTATAGGTGTTTTTCAGGGTTTTTGTAGATTCAAATACCCTTTTTCCATAAACCTATTCCTATGGAAACCTAGATCTGGGACTGATTCACCCAGATTGGCATATGACTCCCAATAGGCCAAAATTTTAGGATTTTTAGTGTTTCAGAGCTTACTCCCGCCTCCTTCAGGTTTCCAAGTAGATACTTCTGAGATCTCACCTTGTTTTTTTTTCATGCATTTTTAGGTCATCGAGCTAAAGATTGCATCAAATTAGGGTTAAGCATTACACCTTGCATAGCATTTTTCTTTCCAAGCCCTAGCTTGGTGGTGAACCCCTCATTAGTTTATAAATAGCCCCTAGGACAACCCTATTGTAAGATCTCTTTCTCCTTTGCATTGAGATCCCTAGGGTTATCCTTAAATGAGAGAGTGTAAAGGTTGTTATTCTAGGTCCTAAACCCTAGAACCCAAACAATTTCCCCCCACCCTTCATTTTAGTGAACCTTCATTTAGAACATTATAATTCTAATTTGAAGTGCATCATCATCCTAGATCTTGCTTGCATTAACATTGTATTAGGGTTTGCATTAGTTGGCATCCTAGTGTTTTTAATTTTGCATTAGTGAAAGTGCATATAGCTTGCATATTTTCATCTCAAATAATTAAAATTCATAAAAAATCTACATTTGCACTTAGGTTATAGATTATACAACATAAAAAGCATAAAAATCAATTGAATTTTTTTGAAAATTTTGAAAAAAAGGTTCACTGGGACTCATACGCTCCTCTGGGTGAATCAGTCCTAGTGCGGATTCTACATTGCATTTTCTAGAATTTAAAACCCTATCTTTGTGCTTCTGTTTTCTATTAAAATATTTCTATTTTAGTTTGCATAGCTTATGTTACATTCAAATCATTAGAATTAACATAATTTACATTCATTGCAATTGTGGATAGAATTAGATTCTTTCATTTTTCAATTTCAGCATTATTTCATAGTATAATTAGATTAGATTACATTTTTCATTCATTAGAAAACAAAAATAAAAAGTCTTATAAACCGATGAACCACTTGGACAAAGTATAGTTATTTGACTATGTCAAATCTCTTTTCCAAGCTAATGTAACCCTCAAGCCTTTTAATAGTGACGACTGTAACATGTTAGATGAATCCCTTGAGGAATTCATCTCACAAGGTTCATCCACTAAAGCTTGTTATGATAAACCAAAACCAAGAGAAATTAACGTGATTCAACCTCAACTTATCCTTTACCCACCTTCACACAAACCTCAACCTAAAAACAAGCCTGAATTTACTCTTTACCCACCTAAGAACAATGTTTTGCAGCAATCAAGTAATAATACCATTGCTCATACATACAACACTTGAAACATTCCACAACTAAAACAACCAACACCAACAACCTTATTGTCACCTAATCCCATTTTTTCTAGTGCTCCTTGTTTAACTTCGCATAGTGGGGAGGAGTATGATCTTGTTGAACAACTTAAAAATACTCCTGTAGAGATATCCCTATGGGACCTAATTCAGAATTCACCTAATTATCACACTGTGCTTCAAACAACTTTACAACAAGTAGTGGTTCCCCTTGGTACAAATGCGAATGAGGTGGCAACTCTAATACAAGGAATGGATACAGTTAATGTTGACATTACCTTCCATCAACATGAGTTACCTCGTTTGGAATTGAGAAAGAAAAATGATTCCTTCTTGATAATAGCCATCTACAACAAATTAGGAATAAAGAGAATCCTTATTGACAATGGTTCCTGTCTTAATGTGTGTAGTATCACACTTTTGGATAAACTTTGTGTGGATAAGTCAAAAATTCAACCCGATTCCTTGTCAATTCCTTTTGATAACATAGGAAAGCAACTGTTGGGTGTGATTACTTTACCTATTATAGTTGGAAAAGCTACCTTGTAGACCCCTATTCATGTAATGCCCGATAATATTTCATATAATCTTCTTTTAGGGTGTCCTTAGATTCATGAAATGCATGCAGTCCCTTCAACCCTTCATCATATAATGAAGAATGTTTACAACAATAAGGTATATCAAATTGAAATAGACCTTGAGCTTGAAAGTTGTCTGCAAGTTGAAAAAGGAACGAAAGGTCCTCTAAACACATTGATTCCAACATCAAACATAGAACCTATGGAAGAAGACAAATAAGAAACGAAAACGGTGTCAAAGTTATTAGACAATGATTGGGATTCCTTGGAGTTCACACCTTTGTTTATGGGAGAATGCATAATCACAAGAAAAGAATATGAAAAACATAAGCAACCAATGGTTATATCAATGCAGAACTCAAAAGAAAAATCACAAGCATCTACCTCATCTACCCTTGAAGAAATACAAGCTACACAAAAAACTTCGATGAGATAGATTATCAACAACTGCCAAACTTGAAAGAAATGGAAAGAATTTATGGGAGAGGTTATGAACTTATGAAGCAATTGGGTTATAGTGGAAAAGGATGTGAACATAAAGAATAAGGAATATTTGTTCCTGTGGAACCTAACATGCAAGAAACAAAAAGTGATTTGGGATATTGTCCTTCTAGGATAAGACAAGAAAACAAGAGACCTTTGTTAAACATCAACACCTTTATGTTTAAACCTAAAATCAATCTCACCTTGAAGCATCCTGGATTGCTTGATATGAGTTTTAAACCATCGTGGGAATACTTTGAAGACGATGAAGCTTTGAATAAAATGCTAGGAGTTTATGATAAACCATCTACTCCTCAAAAGAATTTTTTTACATGCGCTATGATTAGCACCAAACAAAATTATGGAGAAAAGGAAAGTAGTGAGATGGACATGAGTAAAGAAGAATACAACCCTGAATTTCCAAAACCAAGTGCACTTCCTCTAGGAGATAATTGTAATAGACATACCAATGGATATCAATGATAAGGAGAAAGTAATTAAGATAGGAAAGTTCCTTGATGATGAAGAAAAAGATCACACAATTTTACTCCATGAATTTCTTTAAATTTTTGCTTAGAATTATTCGGATATGCCAGGAATCGATGCTAAGATAGTGACACACAACATAGTCCTTGCTGAAAATGCTAAACCAGTTAGAAAAAAGATACAAAAGATGAATCCTAAGATAGCCTTGCTAGTTAAGGGAGAAATTGAAAAATTCCTTGAGGCTGGTTTCATAAGATCTATAAATTATTCTCCTTGGATCTTGAACATTGTCGTAGTCATAAAACCTGACAATCATATTAGGATGTGTATGAATTTTTGTGATTTGAATAAGGAATCTTTAAAAGATGAATTTCCCCTTCCTAATATTGACATGATAGTAGATTCAACTGCGGGACATTCTTTGTTGTCATTCATGGATGGATTTTCTGGGTACAATCAAATGTTTATCAACCCTCAAGATCAATACAAAACAACATTTACAACAATTTCAAAAAAAATTTGTTGGGTCATGATTCCTTTTGGATTAAATAATGTGGGAGCGACATATCAATGAGCTATGACATTAATATTTCATGATTACATACATAATATTTTGGAAGACTATGTTGACGATATTCTAGCCAAATATTTAACTAGACAAGACAATGTAAATATCCTCTAGAAGGTCTTTGAGCGAATGCAAAAATAAAACATGAGATTGAATCCAAAAAAGTGTGTCTTTGGTGTACATAGTGGAATATTTTTAGGTTTTATCATATCTCACAGAGGCATCAAGGTAGAAAAAGAAAATTGATCGTATAGTTAACATACCACCTCCTAGAAACATCTCTCAATTGCACACCTTACATGGAAGAATTTAAGCTATCCATCATTTTGTAGTATCTTTAGTGGATTGAACATTACCATTTACACATCTCCTCAAGAAAGATGTGCATTTTGATTGGAACAAGGATTGTAAACAGGCTTTTGAGAGTTTGAAGGATTATCTTTCCACTCCACCTATTTTAAAACCTGCTATGCAAAAAAAACCATTCATCCTTTACATAGTAGCATCAACCCATGCTCTCATAGCATTATTGGCTCAACAAGATGAAAATGGTAAAGAGCATCTTGTTTATTACATTAGCCAAACTTTGATTGATTATGAGAAATGATACACAATGGCAGAAAAATAATGTTTGGCTCTGGTATTCGCTACAAGTAAACTAGAAGAAATTACTTACTAAATTTTGAAATACATCTGATGATGAAATTTGGTCCTCTAAAACATCTTTCCAGTAAAATAGATTTATCAAGATGCTTAGCTAAATGGGTTATGTTGTTAACAGAGTTTAAGCTTAAGCTTGTTTCACAAAGAACAATCAAAGGACAAGCCTTAACCAACCACTTAGTGGATGCTCCGTCACCCTTGGCATTACCTAATGTAGAAATGTTCCTTTATGAGAATGTGTGGACTATTTAGAAAGATGAAGACACATGGGAATTATACTTTGATGGATCTAAGTGTAGAACAGGCTCCAATGTCGGGGTTATAATAGTCCCACCCACAGGAAATCCTATTCCCTTATCCTATCGATTAAACTTCCTATGGACCAAAAACACAGTGGAATATGAAGCATTAATTACTGGTTTGCATACTATTTTAGCTTTGGGAGTTCAAAATATTAAGATATTCGGTGATTCACAATTAGTAATTAAGCAAATAAATGGGACATATCAAGCAAAGCATGAAAAATTATTGAAATACAAGGATCTCACAATGAATTTGTTAGATAAGTTTAAATCATTTACCATTGATAACATCCCACGAAAGGATAATCGACATGCGGATGCAATGGCAAGTGCAACCTCTCTTATATCCCCTCAAGATCCTTCAAAGGATTTCACAATTATGTTTCATACAATTATGAAACCATCAATCAAACCCAAAGCTGAAGAAGTATTATAAACAACTATGGAAAGCTCTAGTGAATGTTATACACCGATATTTAATTATTTAAAAGAAGGTACCTTTCCTAAGCCAACAACTAAGAATACTCGAGATTGTCTTCGAAACTAGTATCTAAGTATATAATTCTCACTGACGTGTTATAACAAATATCCTTTAACAAACTTTTACTTAGATGCCTTAGACAATCGAAAATCCCCATAGCACTTGAAGAGGCTCATGCGGGTCCCTGTGGAGGTCATTTTGGAGGTAGATCATTAGTCCAAAAACTCGTTTGCATGGGATACTACTGGACACATACATAAAAATATTGCTTTGAGTATGTTAAGAGATGTCACAAATGTTAGGAACATAGAAATTTGATTCATGCTCCTGCTTCTGAGCTTCGGGCCCAAATTCCTATTTGGCCATTCTCAGTGTGAGGACTGGATTTGATTGGAAAAATTTCACCACCTTCCTCCACCAGACATACATTTATAATCACCATGACAAATTATTTCACAAAATGGGTAGAAGCTATTCCTCTTCGATCAACAACTACTGATGTGATATGTCATTTCATATTGGAACACATTATTGCTCACTTTGGACTTCTTTCAACATTGGTTTTAGACAATGAGATACAATTTAAGAATAATGGCGTGAAGAAGTTCCTAGAAATATTTAACATCCAACATTGGTTTTCAACACCTTACTACCCGCAATCTAATGGTCAAGTTGAATCAACTAATAAGATCATGGAGAAAATCCTAAGGAAGACAGTAAACAAACATAATAAGGATTAACACACATAGTTGACGTATGCATTATGGGCTTATCATAAAAGTATCAGAAAATGGACCAAGACAACTCCTTATAACCTTGTCTATGGTACCAAGGTGATTATGCTCTTCGAGTTATAAATCCCTACATTATGGATTTATCTTCAAGGAATTATTGATGACAACACTTATAAAGAACAATGATTGCATCAGTTTGTGATGCCTGATGAACAACGCATTAAAGCTCTTGAACATCTCCAAGCTTATGCTAGAAAATTGCAGCGTAGTTACAACAATCATGTCACCCCATGTATTCAATAAAGGTGATTTGGTGTTATTCAAAAATCAACGTAACATTAATGCCGACCTAACTGAAAAATGAAAATTTAGTCCTAATTGGTTAGGACCTTATATAATTAATGAAATTTGTGGGGTTCAAAGCATATACATTAACAAAAATGGATGGCACACCACTTAAGGATCCTATAAATGCCATTGTTCTGTGCTGGTATTATCTCTAACCTACTTGAATAGTATGCATGATAAATCAGTGATGTTAGAGTTAATAGATAACATTATATGTGCTCTCGCATTGCTTCATTCTTGAAAAACAATTATTTTTGTGTCTTGAATACTAAAGTAGTTATTTAAATTAACTTTTAGATGGTTACTTTAGATTTCATGCTATTCAAGATAATCTTGTATGTTGTGTTAGATTAGATCCTTATATGCATTTAATGTTCTTTAATTAGATCATATGTGCATTTAATTTAACATAGCATACTTAATCACAATGTTGCATCTAAAAGAAACAAGAATAAGTTTTAATTAGATCACATAAAACATGTTAGATCATGGAGACATTCATTAAATAGTCTTACAAATATTATTTGATCAATCACATTGCCATTTAACATTTAACACATAAACACAAGTAACAAAACATCAAATGATCATATGTATATATCAAAGTTTTGTGTACATGTCATCAATATATATAATGCTAATGTGGTTTGTGACTACCAGATCCCTCGAGATCTAGTGCTCACATTTGTCTAGAGGTGGTTCGTCAGGAGATGGTGGTATGCGATCATGATCATGAGCCACCTGTACCTGTCCAAGGGCCTCCTGGTGATCCTTTTCTAGAAGATCTCTCTCTTCCTATAGTCTGGATACCTCTGACTGAAGTCTCTCAACCTCTACTAGGCATCGAGATGACAAGGAATCCTGGGAAGCCTCAACTTGGTGGGCACGCCTCCTAAAACTCTCATACACTACCAATAGTCTAAAATACAACTTAAACAACTCTGGGTCGTGCTCCATACTGGGTGGGAGCATAGTCTATATCAGCAGCCTCCTCATAGATTGATGGGGGCACTATCTTGGCAACCACCCAATGATAGAGATCATGAAGGTCTCTCACAACTCCTGCAAGATAGAAATCATAAATATAATCAATACACATCATGATAGATATATATGAACATAAAATTAAAGCATAAAGCATGATAGTAAATAAAATATCATCAATTCATCACCTAGTTCTTTGGATAGTTGTGTGAAGACAACCTCATCATGTGTAGGAGGCATGGAGGATGTGCTAGCCTCTCCATGACTGTAGGTATTGGTGCCTACTGCAGCTAGTGAGCATGATCTAGTCACATGAGTAGGAGCTAGCTCTCTCCACTCATGGCCCATTGGATCCTCATTTGCTTGCTCATCACCTTCACTCATCAATTTATTCTCGTCCTCATTCTCGTCCTCATCCTGCTCCTCCTGGCCATCATAATTAGGATCTTTAGCCTTGTCATACTCCTTATCTATCACATCTATGAATATGTTTGTAGCCCTAAAGCATGCCTCCTTAGCTCTATCTTCCTCCTTGTCTCCTTGATCTGGGAGTGGCTCTATATCACCTATCAGCTCATCTATCAGGAATACAGGAGCCGACCGTGCTGTTACCCACCACTCCTCATAGGCATCTGTGGTACCAACACCATCAATGTCAGAGATCAGAGGCATATCATGAACCTCGTAATCAGAGTCACTGTAGATGACATCATCATCATTGAACCATCTAGTATCACTGGGGCTCCGGGCACATCGTATTGATCTCCTAAAGAAGGGTTGTGCCATGGGTGGTACTTGGACTTGTACAAACTATTGCATGAAATGATCATAGTTGAAAGGTTGTACTATGTAATCATGTTTTCCTATCAAAAATTTGTCCATCTATAATCTCCTCATCTGATAGGTCTCATCTAAACACTGTGGTATAAGTTGGTAAGGTCTCCACATGATCTCCTTCTCATCCATTCGGTCAAATAAAACTCTCCAAAAATGTAAATACTCATACTACCACAGTTGATGCAATGGATAGTTGAATGTGCGAGGATACCCTAGTGTTGACGCATAGGGAAATCCTATCGAACTAGTGCACATGATATGCTCTAGGAACAACACCTGTAGCAACATACATTGTACCATATTGTTGACCTCATGAAATGAAAATCACCCAAGATCCTAATATAAGTGTGCAAGGATGCTACACTCCCAAGTGTACACGGTCCTGTGCTCTGCCATCCCTCATATCATATGTACTAGTCCTCCCTCTAAATGTGCTCCCCGACCATCAGGGATGAGTACTAGTGCTACAGTGAACATCATAATCCATGCAACAAATGGGGCCTGCGAATATAGTAGCATGGCTAGATTGATCTGTGGCCTCATGATACTATCATGAACTAGACCTCCAAGACAATACTGCTTATCATATTTCATCTCCCAAAATGATCGATCTACTAGAAAATGTACCCTCTCACCCTGAATTGGAACTCAAAGTATGTGATGGATGTCCTCTAATGTGATGTTCATCTCACTTGTGGGAAGATGAAACATGCATGTGTCTGCATCCCACTGCTCTACCGGTGCCATCAACATAGCATAATGGTACCTCATGGGGGGCATGAGGTACGCCCAATATAATCTTGTGGTCTATAATATCTCTTTATCCTATGCTGAAAGTGTCAGAGCTAGGTCTCAGTGGTGAATGATCCATCGACCACCAAGATGTTATCACAAATGGGGAGGAGTCTAACAAAAAAGCAAAAATATGTCCTATA
>VDFB02053844.1:0-14940 GCA_007258455.2 Sequoia sempervirens | reverse complement strand
TTTCCCATAGAACATACCTTGCAAAATAAATAAACGAAAAGGAAAACATGGACAACATAACAACAAAGCATACCAAAACAAGGACTGACGACACACTATGACTAGGGTTGTGGCTTGACAAGGAAACCCCATTACTATCTCCCAATCAACTATACCATTGGGAAATGACACACTCTGTCCCCATGAACTTTAGGCAGAGCACCGGCGTACCATACCCACAATTCCTATAATAAAAAATATGTTGCATATATAGATCATAAACAATCACACCGTGAAGAGAAAATCATGGAATCGCAGGGCGCTCGCAAGCGAGTGATGAAATCCCATTCCCTTCACCAATACAGTGTCACATCAAAACTAATGAAACTAAACATCAATTAACTATAGATGAGCATATATCAATATCAACTCAAATAATCAACTAAGCTAATCGGAAAGCATGGCATAAACAATAATCATCCATAAAGTGTACCATCACATCACAATATAAAAACCATCATCACTCCAATGTCATCGATCAAATAACAACATAGTATCATGGTCTATCAAAGTAAAAGCATTGTATGAACATATAAGCAAATTGGAGGGGTACTACATCCCCCCCTAGGATCAAGCTTACTCTTGGAAGCCTGCAAATATAAAATGGATAACACACACACACATCACATTCACATGCTACCCAAATGTCCATAATGTATTTACCCAATAGGAAGGATATCGATGCATTTTCCACTACATTGAGGGTCCTATTCTTTCTACTAGTTTTATGCACCATTGGACCAACACCACCTAAGAACAAACTCGGGTTGATAAGTAAGGATGACACCAAAGAAAGACGTACCTTTAGAGTTCGAGCAACTAGGTCAACATAATGGACTCATAGTGGCTAGTGTATAAACCTATGCTCTGATACCATGTGTAATGCCCCACCACGTAACCCTATAGGATTACACAAACACAATGGAAGCGTAACAATTTTTTTGTTTTCTAAGTGTAATTAATAATAAGTGAACTACACTTAATGCATACATCCTCTAAGGTACACAACAACGCTTACATTCCCATAACATACAAAAGTAAACTAATTCATAAAATATATATAATACTTGCATGAAATAATAACATACTTCCAAATCATTAAACTCATCACATAAGATACAAAGTACATTAAAGAATCATCCATAGATTGCATTTATTCAATAAAGCAGTTACAAGATTCATTTCCAAAATGAGGAAGATCATACAGTAATGTTACAATTAAATTGATACAAGAATCCTCCTTGAATACAAATGAGGAGTAGAACATATACAAAGTATCCAACTGATACAAAAGAACATAAGGAATAGTACAAAGCAATTGGTACACGCGAACTATCCAATCTGAAAGATCCTGCCATCATGTACATGAAATAGGGACCCAATGATGTAAGGTGCACATTCCACCCAACCAAGTGGTACCCGAAGGCTGACCCCGCATGCTAGGAGATAGTAAAAGGGCTTCCTAGGAAAAACCAACAACCTCTAGACATAGGAAACACACAATACTATACCATACAAGAACAATACATGCATAAAGGTTGCATTGCTTCCAGAGTAAAAGAGTCAAGTACATCAACTAAAAAATACATATTGTTGTCATAGGAAGAGTGTCACACATAATTTTCTATGGGTTACCCAGGAGTAACCTTCCTAGGCTACCAAACCCCCATCCTAGGTTACCTTAGCTGCCTCTATCAGTCATTGGATCCCCATACAAACTATGCTTCTCATCTCACCTCAAGCCTAAACAAGCGCTTGAGCCATGAGAGAGGCATTCATTATCTTTATTATTGTGAGAGTTACCTATTCCCTTAAATTCTTTTTTAAGTTATCACTTGATTAAATCCTCAGTGAGTTACCCTAGCACCCCTTTGGTGTCGAACCCCCAACTACGAGCGACTCCCCTATCGACAACACAAGGATCTAATCGACAACCAAGAGTAAACATAGTGCACAAAATAGATAGAAATCCCAACCATAATGCAAGAGGCAACACATCCCATTCATAGTAACTGGGTGTTTAAACTGAATCTCAACCAAGTGCACTACCCAAGGTAAATCAAAGGGTTGAACTACAAAACACAACAACCCCCTCATAAAATAACATCATTTGGAAGACTTACATACACAACTAACCAAATTACCCAACTGACGTGAACAGAAGAAAACACAATTTAATAAGCAATTCAAACAAGAAATTAAATTATGTGTGGCACTCCTCCTATGACAACATTATGTATTGTTAAGCTGATGTACTTGATTCTTTTACTCTGGAAGCAATGTAACCTTTATGTATGTATTGTTCTTGTATAGTATAGTATTGTGTGTTGCCTGTGTCTAGAAGTTGTTGGTTTTTCCTAGGAAGCCCTTTTACTATCTCCTAGCATGGAGGGTGGGCCTTCAGGTACTACTTGGTTGGGTGGAATGTGCACCTTACACTGTTGGGTCCCCATTTCATGTATGTGATGGCAGGATCTTCTAAATTGGAAAGCTTGCATGTGCCAGTTGCTTTGTACTATTCCTTATGTTCTTTTGTATCAGTTGGATACTTTGTATATGTTCTACTCCTCATTTGTACTCAAGGAGGATTCTTGTATCAATGTAATTCTAACATTATTCTATGATCTTCCTCATTTTCGAAATGAGTCTTGTAATTGCTTTATTGCATAAATGCAATCTATGGATGATTCTTTAATGTACTTTGTATCTTATGTGATGAGTTTAATGCTTTGGATGTATGTTATTCTTTCATGAGTATTATATATATGCTATTAATTAGTTTACTTTTGTATGTGTTGTGCATGTTTTGCACACACGCCCCGCCATAGGCAGGGACCCCCTTTTTTTTCGCTCCCGACAGACTACTTTGCTCCTGTCTTGTTTTGTGTGCCCCATTTCCAAGCCCAAATTGGTCATGTGCCATCAAACGATCAAATTCCCCTACCCAAATTCACCTGCTTAGGGTATTCAAATCTACGGAGAAATAAAGTCCCCCATCCCCTTTCTGCCTTTTGTCTTGCTTTGGCTATTTCGAAAACATCTGTGGACCCCTGTCGGTCCAGTTTCCACATTTATGGCTTTGGGGACAACTTTTTAGTGGATTTGGGATGTGTTTGGGGTGTTTCAATGAACTGCCAAGGTTTCTTCAAAGTTTGGTTGAGTTTTGATGGTTTCAGAACTTTCCCTCATGAATTCCCTTCCTCCTTGGCTGTTTGGAAACATCCGTGGACCCCCGTCCCTCCTGTTTCCTCATTTTTGACTTTGGGGTCACCCTTTTTTGGATCAGGGATGTGTTTGAAGTGCGTAAATGAACTGCCAAGGTTTCGTTGACATTCCATTAAGTTTCGATGGTTTCGGAACTTTCCCTCCGGAATTCCCTTCCTCCTTGGCTATTTAGAAACATCCGAACCTCTGCCGCCTCTGCTTCTATTTTATTTCTTAATTTCTTTGACGGATGTTTGATGTGATTTACCGAACCGCTGTTTCATCGCTTGCTTTGTCCTGGGTCCTCCGAGGCCGCTTTTCCCGCTTCTCCCGCGGAGGCCCGTTCTCTTTCTCGGTTATTTCGGTTCCTCTCCGCCGCCATTTTGATCTTCTCCAAATTGCCTCCTTTCCCGCTTTCCGAGTCTGCCCTCCGTAATGCTTTCGTTCCGCTTCTCCGCCGCTTATTTTAACCCCAGTGTCGCCTCTTTCCCGCCTTCGAGTCTGCCCTCCAGGTTGCTTGTTCCGCTTTCTTCATTACTCAATTTCTGATCATCCGGACGCCACCTCCTTCCTCGCCGATTCCAGCCCTCCATGGCCTTTTCCGTTCCGCTTTCCATCGCTTATTTTGATCTAACGGCCACCTCCTTCCGCCTCTAGAACCCGTCCTCCGTACGCTTCCTCGAGTCCGTCTCCTCTTTGGTTGTTTTGAAACATCCTGAGCCTCTTCCCTCGTTGTTTTGAACATCTAGAGCTTTGCCTCCTTCGGTTGTTTTGAACATCTCGGGAGAGCCTCAGCTTCCTTCCTAGTTGCTTTTGAACATCCGGAGCTTGCTCTTTCCTCGGCAGCTTTTGAATATCCGAGCTCGCCTTCTTTCCTGGCTGCTTTTGAATATCCTGAGCTCGCCTCTTCTTCCCCGGGCCGCTTTGACTCTCGGGCCCACTGCCTTCTTCTAGCTTTTCTCAGCTGCCTTTCCACCTTCCGTGTCGCGAACCTTTAAAGGCTAATACATTAATGTTTATGGCCCAAATGAGCTCCAAATATGAATATCAAGATATTTTGATGATGCATGGATAGATCTAACAGGGAATTTGTAGGTTTGATTGACATTTTCCTTAACTCATGTATAAATGCACTAACGACACTTCGTGTTTGCAGGAGTCAAGAAGCCTTTAGTAGGTCTATCGAAGAGGCCCGTTGAGGGAGTTGTCCTGCCTTTTTCTAGATGATGATGATTTCTAAGGAGCTTTCTGCCCGAATCAGGGGCCACCAATCCATTGATGTCAATCGTTGACAGACTCGTTTGATCAAAGGAAGAACACTACAAGCACATCAAGCAAAAGACAACTTTCAGGCAGTTTTTGCTACAGTGAAAAGGGCAATCAGCTAAATGACAAAATTGCTATAGTTACTATCACTAGATGACAAAACAGTGAAAAGACAAGGAATGCATTTTAAATTGCTAGATAATGAGGGGTAGGTGAAACCCTAATGTAATTGAATCTGATCCACTCATTGTAATTGAATCCTAGCCATTCATTTGGGCTTTGGAAATATATGATAGGGGCTTGCCCCTCATTTGTAAGGGTTGGAGAATTGATGTAAAGACATTTTGCAGCAATAGAAAGCAGCATTGCATTATTTATGGGTGTTCCTTTTGATTTTGCTCTTTATGTATGCATGGTTCACCTTCCATGTTAGTTTTAGTGTTAGTTTTTTTGAATGGGAGTGGTGATGGTGTTTGTTGTTTCAGTATTTGATGAACTTCCAGCTCATGCTTTCTGTGGTTCATTGATGATGAATCACTTTGCAAAGCTATTCTCGAAAGCTCATTACTCATTTCAGAACTTAGTTCAATTACATGTGCATGATGTGCATGTGTACCCTTTGGTACCCACAAATTCTTAGAAGATTGCACTGTTTTGTGCAATCAGGTTTCTCTTGGCCAAGCAAAACCCGGGGCTTTAGAAGCCCTGGCTCTACTTCAGCGTACCACCACAGCTACTATTCATCTGTGAGCTTAGATTAGAATAGCTTTCTTTAACTCCTTCTTCCTCTTTTGCTATTTCTTTTAATCCTTGGTTAGAGTAGGACCAAAAGTATCAATTATGAAGCTAAATCAAATGAATTTTACGAGTCTCTAACTTGTCGCTTTTGAGGGATAAATTAATTGCTCATTCCCACTTTCAAGACTTTGAAATCGCATTTGCAAACCCAACTTCCCACTTTGTAATTCTATCCGTAGCATTCATCTTGTGATTCCAAAGAAATCACATCAAACTACCGGTGGTATCTAAGCATTTTCGCCGACTACATCCGGAGAGACCTTTGGGATAGTGTCTAACCGATTGTGGGAAGATTGTCTTCAAGAGAGGTAGTGCACCTACTCCACCGGCCTGCGGTTGAAAAGTGCATAAAAAACACATCAACGTAACCGCGCTTAGAAGGAGTGGGCCGGCTGCCAAATACAAGGTCGGTTGCCAGGCGATTCATTTTATGCCCTCCCTTCTTCCTAACGCCATCAACAGAATCCAGTAATTAGAAGGAGGGCTTGACATGTTGAGGCTACGAAGTTGAAAGTTGGAAGTTGAGAAAGGAACATTCAAGAAGAAATCTGAGATAGGAGATCTCTTTAATTCAAAAATTAAAAAAAAATTGAAGGCAAAAGAAGTTGAGTCGAAATGGAGCAGCATGCACAAATTGACATCACTCAGCTGCATACAAATTTGAACAAGAGACTGAAGAAGCCATTGCAGCAATTCGCGTTTGCGGATAGATGTTAGATCCATTGCACTTGCAGGCATAGTGAATTGGGGTGTCTAACATTCTTGGACAGAATTGAGAAGGTCTTACAGGGAGAAATTCCCTTTTGGGAAATATATCAGTCTTTAGCCCTTGCAGACTCAGAGGAAGAATTGACAACCATGGCAGCCAAGGCATTCAAGGAGCTGATCTAGGAAAATTTGAGCAGCAAGGATGGACCAAGATTAGAGGAAATATTAATGTCTTGTTGGTGCAGATTTCACAATACACCCCACTCTGAATTCACTTGCTCGTCATGCACAAAAATCATCGCTCAAGTTAGGGGTTGTTCGAAGAAGTTGGAGCAGCCAACTCTTAATGAGAAGTTATCCAATGAGGCAGAAGAGTTGTCAACATCCGGAGGACAACAAAATAAAGATAAACCAATAAATTTGACACAAGTTGGTGTTGGGACAACAAACATTGAAGTTGAAAACCAAGAGGAAGAGGCAGGTTTTACAAGGACAGCAAGGTGCCTTGGTGAAAATCTGATTGAAATTAATTTAGAGGGCCTTCCCTCCACCAATCAAGGGCAATCCTCCACTCTAGAAGAAGAGCAATTGGTAGGTGATGATGAACTAATGAAGTCTGCAGCCGTGCATGCTAGGACAGCCAATGAAGATGCTGAAGATCAGGAAGAAGAGGAGGCTAAAAGCCTTGGGGTAGCAGAAGGAGATGGTAAAAGCATAAGAAAAATTAGATTGGAAGACCTCTCCATCTATAATGATAGTGATCAAGCATCTGAAAATGCAGATTTGGAGGAGCGGGAACAACCACTTGCCACAGCTGTCTACTATTCACCTTCCTTCCCAAATGATGATGAGGACCTAGTAGCAGAAAGATATGACCAACTCGTCTCCAGATTAGCAAGGGATTGGTCAGAGCTAAAATACCAAGTCGATTTGGAGGTGCTACTATTGCCAAATTGGTGCAAGCTCCATGATTCATTGCACTCAGAGTTCACATGTGAACTATGCCAAGAAGCCATTAAGAAAGTCAAAGAACAAGCAATGAAGCCAAGTGCCTGACCTCCTCTACTTGATGCCCATATCGAAGAAGAAGACCAAAAGCCCGAATCAACTAATGACTCAGTTGAAGGTAGTCCTCAAGAAGATGTTGGGGCAGTAATAGAAGAAGGACAACAGTACAGTTTCAGACTTCCGAGCGATGAAGTAGATCAAGTGGGAATGCTGTCCACCAGTCATCAAGAAGTTCTTCCTCTTGAAGAACAGTTATGTGCCATGGATGGTGGGCTTTTTGACAAGTCTTTGGAGGGAAATTATGCAGTAGACTTTGGTCCCCTTGATGAGGTTCCATCAATTGATGACTTCTTTCCATTAGGAGCTGCACTACGGAGGAATGCTCATGTCGAGGAAGAGCACATCCCAGAAGATAGTAGTGATGAATACATACTCCTTGATCCCTTGAACAATGATGCACTAGAGTTTCTAGATTGGGAGAGGAGCTCCTTCTCCATTTACAGCAATAGTGACCAGGAGGAAACAAGTGGGTGCCATGAGGAGATACATGAACAACAAAAGGAAGAAGATAAAGGTGGAGGTGTTTTGATGGCTGCCAACAAATACGATGAGCTTGGTCAACCGTGGGCTACAACTGAGGGTCCTTTCACCTCAATCCTTGTATATTTTCTTTCACAACCAGAGAGCTACAATGAGACAGATTCATGCATGTCATCATCCCATGACATTGAACATCATAAAAAGGAGGTTGATACTTGGGGAAGGAGACAAGACAACATGCTGCCCCTTAAGGACAGCAACCAAGTGGATCCCAAGTTTGCAGATGATCAATGTGGAGAAGTATTTCTTTTTGAAGAATTGCCAACCGGGATTGTAGGTCTCATTGGTGGATTAGAAGAGCTATTTGCTGCCCCATCTTCCCAGCCTTATGTGTGCTTAATGTCCAAAGTGTTGCACCCTCCATCGCGCCCACCCAAGGCTGCCAATGCAATGATCAACGATGTTATGCTCGCTCTCGACTGTCCAACGCTGCCACCTCTGTGTGACGACATCTAGGTTTTATCCTTCCTTGCCCCTATTATTTCTCATAATTGCACTTATTATTTTGATTATGGGAACGAGAGAAAACAAACATGTTTATGGATTAACCATGGGTTCAACGAGCCTCCTCAATTGCTGATTTTTCATGATAACATGATTGAACTTGAGTGTTGCAACGTTGAATTTCCTTTTTCAGAATATAAAGATAAATTTGCATGGTTAAGAATGATAACGATTTCCTGTTTGTTCGTGCATGCATTACGAAATCCAATGAGTGTTAATGTTGGTTTGTCGTGCCTGAACATAGTTCATTGTAAATATCTTTGTACATAGCCTGTTTTGAGTAGTATAGGTTTCTTGTAAATACTTCGCTTTCCTGCTTTCCTTAGGTTAGTTGGTGTGTGTAGGTTGCTTGCTTCGTTTGCTTTTTTGTTGCTTTGCTCGGGGTCACTTTGCTTTTAGCTAGGCACATTTGTGCGCACAACAACCATACTTATCGCCTGGGGTTGTTCTATGTATTTCTTTGTCAAACTCTAATCAAGTCTTCAGAGTGGATGGTGAAGGTCTTCCGTTAGTGTCAAGTGATCTGGGTGTTTGATTCGAAGAGGATAAGTTGTTGGTTTAGTCTGACTTTGACGTATTCTGAAATCTTATAGCTCTTACACATCTTAAGAATTCGACGGTCACTATAGGGCCTTTTGTGAAGTCTAGTTAAGTGAAAAATCTAAAATTCTGCTCTAGTGCCATTGTGATTCTCAGCCCTGAGCGCAAGCTTCAATGCTTGTGGGTTGAAATAAAAGAGCTAAAAAAAGAAAATAAAGAAATAAAGAAAACACTAAAAATTAAAAGAAAGGAAAATTCAACTTTTCAGGGGTATCCGAGTAACTCTACCGGGGCTATGGACGCCCGGCCGGCAGTAGAGCAATGTTTGGGAGAATCGCAGCGACAACCTCATCGGGGCTATGGACGCCTGACTGGCAGCGAGACAATGTCCCGGATGCTTTTAAAGTTAGAATAAACTACGTAGCTTAACTTGATGGAGCTTGGGTTCCTGCAGCAACCGAAGGATGGGAATTAATGCAATTGCACACACTTGGATTTTCAGCATATTGAAGGTTGGGTTGGCTAATGGTTTTGATCTTTTGGTTAGGTGTCTGGTTTGTTTGCCCTAGCGTGAAGGTCGAAACCAGAGATTCTGGGTTCATGATTCCAGTTTGTCATCAGAATGCTCAAGAGCATTTCCCCAGCGAGTCGCCATTTGTTGTGCATGTTTTGCACACACACCCCGCCATAGGCAAGGACCCCCTTTTTTTTCGCTTTCGACAGATTGCTTTGCTCCTATCTTGTTTTGCATGCCCAATTTTCAAGCCCAAATTGGTCATGTGCCATCAAACGATCAAATTCCCCTACCCAAATTCACCTGCTTGGGGTATTCAAATCCACGGAGAAATAAAGTCCCCCATCCCCTTTCTGTCTTTTGTCTTGCTTTGGCTGTTTCGGAAACATCCGTGGACCCCTGTCGGTCCAGTTTCCACATTTATGGCTTTGGGGACAACTTTTTGGTGGATTTGGGATGCATTTGGGGTGTTTCAATGAACTGCCAAAGTTTCTTCAAAGTTTGGTTGAGTTTCAATGGTTTCAGAACTTTCCCTCCGGAATTCTCTTCCTCCTTAGCTGTTTGGAAACATCCATGGACCCCCGTCGCTCCCGTTTCCTCATTTTTGACTTTGGGGTCATGCTTTTTTGGATCAGGGATGTGTTTGAAGTGCGTAAATGAACTGCCAAGGTTTCGTTGACATTCCGTTAAGTTTCGATGGTTTCAAAACTTTACCTCTGGAATTCCCTTCCTCCTTGGCTGTTTGGAAACATCTGTGGACCCCTGTCGCTCCCGTTTCCTCAATTTTGGCTTTGGAATTCCCCCTTTTTGGATCTAGGATGTGTTTGATGTGATTTAATGAATTGCTAAGGTTTCGTCAAAGTTTGGTTAAGTTTCGGTGGTTTCGGAGCTTCATCCCCCTTTTGCTATTTTGGAACTTCCGACGGCCGCCTCCTTCCCGGCCTCCGGAGCCTGGCCCCTCCATGGCCGCTGGTTCCCGCTCTGCCGTTTTTGATCTTCCAGTACGCTTCCTTTCCGCAACCGGAGTTTCACTTCTCAGGTTGCTCGGTTCCGGCCTCACAATTGCGCGGGACCTTTCCGAGGAGCCGCTTCGGCTTTCGCTCGTTCTTCCGTGGCCGTTTGTTCCGCCTATTATTTTATCATCCATCATCAGCCTTTCCGGCCTGAACCTGTCCTTTCAGGGCTGCTTTCCGAAATCTGCCCTTTGAACATCCGGAGTTTCTTCGCCGTTGAACATCTTCGATCTCGCTTTCCTCTTTCGGTTGCCACAGCGGAATATCCGATTTTGTTTCTTTTGTCGTTTTTGAACATCCGAGCTCGCTTTTCCGTGAAGCTATTTTTAACATCTGAGCTCCGCTCTTCTGACTGGAAAGCGGATTCTCCGGTCTGGCTGCTCGCTTTCCACTGCTTCGCTGGCGCTTTTGTAACCTTTTGAAATAATACTATTACTGCGCGAGGGCCTGGGGCTGAGTTTGTTCACCAAACGCCATCAGCCCCACCACCTTAATGCTAACCGATGACCCTTAAGGGGAGAATAATTAACGACACTTCGTGGTTTGCGGAGTCAAGAAGTTTTTAGTAGGTTCATCGAAGAGGCCCATTGAGGGAGTTGTCCTACCTTTTTCCGATGATGATGATTTCTAAGGCGCTTTCTTCCCAAATCAGGGGCCACCAATCCATTGATGCCAATCATCGACGGACTCATTTGATCAAAGGAAGAACACTGCAAGCACATCAAGCAAAAGACAACTTTCAGGCAGTTTTAGCTACAGTGAAAAGGGAAATTAGCTAAATGACAAAATTGCTACAGTAACTGGCACTAGATGACAAAACAGTGAAAAGACAAGGAATGTATTTTAAATTACTAGATAATGGAGGGTAGGTGAAACCCTAATGTAATTGAATCCTAGCCATTCATTTGGGCTTTGAAAGCAACAGGGCTTGCCCCCGATTTGTGGGCGGGTTGGAGAATTGATGTAAAGACATTTTGCGCGAATAGAAAGGAGCATTGCATGATTTATGGGTGTTCCTTTTGAGTTTGTTCTTATGGATGCGCTGGTTCACCTTTCCATTTTAGTTTTAGTATTAGTTTCTTTAAATGGGGAGTGGTGATGGTGTTTGTTGTTTTAGCATTTTGGATGGATTTTCAAATTTCATGTTTTTGTGGTTCATCGATGATGAGTCACTTTCAGAAGTTAGTCTGAGCTCATTACTTCATTGCTGCAACTTAGTTCAATTACATGTGGATGATGTGCATGTGCACTTTGAAAATCTGCAGTCCTTAGAAGATTGCACTGGTTTTGTGCAACTATAGGTTTCTCTTGGCCAAGCAAAACCAAGTTTAGGAAGCCTGTCTACTTTAGCAGCCACCATTGTTACTATTCATTTGTAGCTTAGGATTAGAATAGCTTTCTTAACCCTTCTCCTTTTGCTATTTTTTTTAATCCTTGGTTAGAGTAGGACCAAAAGCATCACCATGAAGCTAAATCAGATGAATTTGATGAGTCTCAACTTGTTGTTTTGAGTGGACAGCCACTGTTCATTCACTTTCAGCACTTTGAAACTGCATTTGCAAATCCAACTTCCCCACTTTGTAACTCATCCATAAGACCGCCTTGTGATTCTAGCAAATCACATCAAACTACTGAGGTACCTAAGCATTGTCATGACCTAACATCTGAGAGACCTTGGGATAGTGTTCTGCAATCCGATTGTGGAAGATTGTCTTTCAAGAGAGGTAGTGCACCTACGCACTGCCTGTGTTGAAAAGTGCATAAAAAACACATCAACAGTATGTTATGGGAATGTAAGTGTTGTCACGTACCTTAGAGGATGTATGTGTTAAGTGTAGTTCACTTACTTATTATTAGTTACACTTTTTAAAAAAATGTTATGCTTTCATTGTGTTTGTGTAATCCTCTAGGGTTACATGGTGGGGTGTTACATAGGATTTCATTTATATATATATTATAAATGTAATCCTCTAGGGTTACGTGGCGGGGCGTTACAATTTTTTAAACGCATTTGAAGTAAACTCACCAACTCTATCAAATTTCTTGATTTTTTACATCCATTTCATTCTCAACCATAGACCTAAATGCCTTGAACTTACCTAGGGCTTCTAATTTTTCTTTGAGAAATGTCACCCAAGTCATTCTAGAATAATCATCAATTAATAACATGAAGTACATATCACCACATGTGTTTCTTATCTAGTAGGTCCACATAGGTCTATATGCACCAACTCTAAAGGACATGTGGTAGAATATTATTTTCTCTTGAACCTCTTCTTTTTTTGCTTTCCCACTTAAAATTCTTTGTAGATTACATTGAAAGGCTTTGTAATCCTTGGTAGATCTCTCACAACATCAGTAAAACTAATCTTCACTAGGATATCAAAATTATTGTGACCCATTCTTCTATGCTATAGCCAACTTTCATTAATTTGAGACATAAAGAACTTAGCACCACTACCTTCAATTTGATAATAATTACCTTCTATCCTTGTTCCTACAAAAACCAGAGTACTAGAGCTTCCTTTTTTATTTTAGAACCACCATCTTGAAACACAAGATTGTATCTTCTGCTACACATCTATCCTACACTTAGAAGATTATGTCGAAGACCGTTGACATAAAGAACATCATCTATTTTATTCTTTCCATTAAAATTAATTGAACACTTTCCATAAATCTTAGTAGATGTATCATCACCAAACTTAACAAGAGCACCAACATACCTTTTAAGTTTAACAAATTTACTCTTATCACTTGTCATATGATTGGAGCATCCACTATCAATGATCAAGTATTTTATTTCTTCTCTTGCATGAAAAGTAGTCACCATAGTTCCTTAAATGTTATGACCTATTATTGAAGCAGTTTCCTTCACACATCTTTCAAGATTAGTAGAATTAGTTATAAATTTTAGAGCCATGAACACGAAATCATCATTGTCCTCTTCAGGATAGTCATATTCTTCACCATTAGATACACCACTATCTCTTTCAACATAATAACTCTTCTTGAAAAACATTCCTTTATGGTCCTTAGGAACTTGTCATTTGTAACTTTGATTGGACATTTAGAAGAAAAATGACCTATCTTTCCATAATTGAAACACTTAACTTGGGTAACCTACCTCTATATTTTCTAGTGCCCTTTTTCAATCTCCTTACAAAATTTTCTTCCATCTCATCAAGATCATCCAGATATGATTCATCATCCTTTTCTACTTTATATACTTTAAAGGAAATTTATTTCATTGTAGCATCTCGACCAAACTCTCTTAGTTCATAAGAAATTAAAGCACCATATATCTAATCTCTCAAATAATTATCCAAATTCTAAGCTTCCTCAATAGCAAAAAATTTAGAACTATAAGTTTTAGGAAGAGTTCTTAGTACCTTTGCAACTTCACTTTCTTCCATCTTACCACCAAGACCATTGATGCAATTTACAATGTCATCCACTTTGAGCATGTAGGTAGTAATATCTTCATCTTCAGACATCCTTAGGGTTTTAAATTTGTCTTTATGGTTCTGCATATTTTCTTTCTTGACTTTATCATCTCCTTCATAAATACTTTCCAACTTTTTCCATACATCTTTTGTAGATTTTAGACTTATCACTTATCCAAGTTTAGAATTAGAGAGACCACTTACAATAGCATTCCTTGCTTTACCATTTCTCTCATATTCCATGATTTCATCATCACTTGTCAGACTAGCAACATGCATAGTGTATCCTTTTTCAATTGACTACCAAACAAAAAATCCAAGAGAGACAAAAAGGACTCCATCCTTGTTTTCCAATAAGCATAATTCATTCCCGCGAACATAGGATCCTTGCCACCTTTCTTGTGCGCCATCTAGATCTACCTCAAGCAATTAATCTTATTTCGGGAACCACAAGTTTGATACCAATTGTTAGATGCACATGATAATTGAGAGGGGAGGGTGAATCAGTTGTATACTTAAACATTCAAACCCTCAATATCTTGTCAAACCCTTATCAACCATTAAACCCTTATTATGTATTAGCAGAATATAAACATATGAAATAACAATGCAAACACATCCAAACACATAAGAACAACAGTTTTACATGGAAAACTTAAGAAGGGAAAAACCATATCGAGGATTAGCTCAAATATATGTGGACACTGAAAATTGTCCCAAGCTTGTAAACAATATTTTATCACTAATTCACCTTCTTCATGTATAATTAAATAATTTTAATTATTTAATTACTTTCTAATGTCATTTTATTCTATTAATTAAACAATTCTTATTTATTTAATTAATTCACTTTACATTATTCCTCTTTTGATTAATTTAAATAAATGCCAATTTTATTTAAATTATGTCACTAATTATCTTTTTCTATCCTTAATTAAATAAAATTTATTTATTTAATTATTTGTTTCCATTTTCCTCTATAATTAAATTATTTAATTATTTAATTATTCATTATCTTTTTCTCTTCATAATTAAATACATTCTTATTTATTTAATTATTTATCACTTTCTTTTCTTCATGATTAATTAATTAGTTTCAATTATTTAATATTTTATCATTTCCCTCTTTCCTCTATTAAATAATTATTTTTAATTATTTAATATTTTAACACTCAACCTTCTTCTATATTAAATCCTAGGCATGATACAAAACTCTTGCTTGCTTGTGAGTTGAATTCCTATCTCTTGTGCAATTTATTGGTGTAAATTGTGTAGAAATAAATATGCTCACCAAAGTATG
>VDFB02053841.1:0-10383 GCA_007258455.2 Sequoia sempervirens | reverse complement strand
GAAGAGCATCTTCGGTACCTTCAAATAGTTCTTCAGCGGCTAAGAGATAACAAACTTTATGGGAAACTATCGAAATGTACCTTCTTTCAGAAAGAAGTGCAGTACCTAGGGCATATAATCTCTGCTAAGGGAATCGCAGTAGACCCAGCAAAAATAGAAGCAATTGAGAGTTGGCCAGAACCTAAAAATGTTCATGAGGTCAGAAGCTTTATGGGATTGGCAGGATATTATCGGAGATATGTCAAGGATTTTTCTAGAATTGCCCATCCCATCACGTCCCTCCAAAGAAAAGGAAAAAGGTTCGAATGGACAGCGAAGTGCCAGGAAGCATTTGACACCCTGAAGGAAAAATTGACGACTGCACCAATCTTAACCGTACCAGATCCGAATGGGCAATTTGTAGTAATAACAGATGCGTCTGGAGATGGACTGGGAGGAGTATTAATGCAGGAAGGAAAGGTGGTGGCCTATGAATCTAGGAAGCTGAAACAATATGAACAGAATTACGCACCGCATGACCTCGAGCTAGCAGCGATAGTACATGCTCTACAAATGTGGCGACATTATTTACTGGGAAAGACCTTTGAGCTTAAGTCGGATCATCAAGGGTTGAAATACCTATTTACTCAGCCCAACCTAAATGCACGACAAAGAAGATGGATGGAATTGATATCCGACTATGACTTCGAGATTAGCTATATAAAGGGCAAGGAGAACAAAGTAGCTGATGCCCTAAGTCGGCGAAGACACATATCTGCTATGACAACTATCCACACCGACTTCAAAACGCAAGTTCTGCAAAAACTAAAAGAGGATACCTACTATAAGCAAGTACGAGAAGTTCTCTAGGCAAACTCTCAGGACCCTAATTATGAGGGATTCCAGATAGAAGAAGATGGACTTTTGAGATTTAAAGGCAGGATGTACATTCCAGACTCATCAGAATTAAGGAAAACCATTTGGAAAGAAACTCACTCCGCACCGTACTCAGGCCATCCCGGGATAACCAAAATGTTGGCAGATGTGAAACCTCTATATTTTTGGAAGGGAATGAAGAAGGATGCAGCTAGGTTTGTCGCAGGATGCCTCGAATGTCAGAGGGTTAAAGCTGAACATCAACATCCAGCAGGGTTATTACAACCCCATAGCATACCAGATTGGAAGTGGCAAATTATCAGTATGGATTTTGTGCAAGGGTTGCCAATGACAAGAAATAGACATAACACTATCCTAGTGGTAGTAGACCGACTCACCAAAGTGGCACATTTCATACCAGGAAATTTGACAGATGGAGCTTCTATAGTTGCGCGAAAATTTGTGCAAGAAATATTTCGTCTACATGGTGTACCCGAGAAAATCATTTCTGACAGAGATGCAAGGATAACATCTAGATTTTGGCAGACATTATTTTCTGCATTAGGGACACAACTAAATATCAGCACAGCTTATCATCCTGAAACGGATGGCCAAACCGAAAGGGTTAATCAGATCTTAGAAGACCTACTAAGAATGTATTGTATGGATCAGCAACATAAGTGGGAGGAATACTTACCCTTGGTAGAATTTGCCTACAATAATTCATATCAGTCAGCTATCAAAATGGCACCATTTGAAGCTCTATATGGTAGAAAATGCAGGACCCCTATCAGTTGGAATAGATTAGAAGACAGGGTCATTTTAGGACCAGAGATGCTCCAAGAAATGGAAGAACAGGTCAAGCTAATTAGGCAAAGGTTGAAAGAAGCTAATGATCGCCAAAAGAGTTATGCTGATGCAAAGAGAATTCCTAGACAATTCGTTGTGGGAGACAAAGTTCTTTTGCGTGTCAAACCTCATAAAAGCTCTATTAAATTTGGAAAGACTTCCAAGCTAGCCCCAAGATATGTGGGACCTTTTGAAGTACTGGAAGTTATCAATCCTGTTGCTTACAGAATTGCTCTACCACCAGCTCTCGCCCGATTGCACAATGTGTTTCATGTATCTTACCTTAAGAAATATTTTGCAAATTTTGAACATATGATTGACTGGAAATCTTTGCAGGTGCAGGATCCAGGGGTGATTGCTTTAGAACCAATTCGAGTGCTCGAAACGCGTAAGTTGCACTTACGTAATCGAGAGGTGGTTCAATGTAAGGTCCAGTGGGACCAGTACTCAGAAGAGAATGCCACCTGGGAGGACTATGATGAAGTCCTTCGGAATTTTCCTTATTTATTTTCAAACCATATGGAATTTTGATTTTAGAACTTGAATATATAAATAAGTAATCATCGAGGACGATGATTCATAAGGGGAGGAGTATGTCACAACCCTCCCTAGAACTTAATAAGTTATGATACTGATGACATGGTCGTTATTTCCGTTATTGAAGTATTATCCTTCTTATGAATATGAATTAAAGGATTTAATAATTGTTCTGGTTTATTTTATTTCTTGGCAAATGATATGATGGATGATTATTTAATTGCGTAAATACCACTATAGATGATGTTGTTACGTATATCAATGAAAAACAATATGTTAAGAATAGTCTAACTCTGGCTTTTGGTGTCAAGTCATTGCAGGACCATCAACGCAAGAAAAGAAAAGGAACCGTCATCAGGGAGAGGACACGGTTGACGAGGATTCGATTGTTATCAAACTCTGGGAATCAAACGAGGTCACAAATGATCTTGGCCTTGGAAAAATAAATAATAGATAATAAACCTTAAAAAGAAAACTCTTGATATTTATTTCACTTTATAAGAAATAATAAATATTATGTTGACAACTTTAAAAGGCTTAAAAGAAATAAAATAAAGCCCGAATTTGATTAAGGCGAATATAGTGAAGCGGCCAAATGAAAAGAAACTCATGAGTAGTTGTGGCGCGGGGTATAGAGTGAGAGAGAGGGAGAGCCGATGCATGGAAACCTAAAAACGCATCCCAGAGCATGGAGTTGCTTGAAACGTCTGCATTCAAGAAGGCGCGATGGGGAATGCGAAGGGGTTTTTCATTTAAACATCGATCTCCTCTGGAAAAAGGGATCCATCAAAACATTGTCGTTCTTCTTTGGAGTTTTCGTCTTTTGAAACACCGGTATTTTCCGCCAAGGTTAGGGTTCGTTCTTTTCTGCTATTATTTGTTTACTCCTCTCTGGGACTCGGGCGGCAAGCAAGGGTGTCTTCATACGACTTCTCTCTTCCTCTGTTTCGCGGAAAAATCCTCCAGCGGCTCACGAGTCTCATCTCGGGCGACAAGAAGAGTGGAACTCGTGGTCAGAGGCGACCAATACCATCAGGCACGTCTTATAATTCTTTCTCTTTTTGTTTCTCTTATGGGTCGAATTCCTTAAGCAATCAATTTCTTCTTCAAGGAGCATGTGAATGAATGATTTTCTGATTATATTCTATACCGGTTGCTCCTTAATCTCATTCCTGCTCTGAGATTTTAATGTGGTTTCTAGTTTTTCTCTGTCTGAACCGTAACCATTGTGTAATATAAATGCCGTCTAATTCTTCCAATCGGGAGGGGGGTCTTACCTTCAAGAGTAAATCTGAGGCAGATTTTTTCTCTTTTCCTTTTCGTAATCTTGTAATATTCTTCTCATGCAATGCCGGACTAGGGAGTCTCTTTCCTTATTGCTGGTAAACTGTAGACAAACCTTGAAGCGATTCCTGTCTTCTTCTTTCTTTATTCCTTGAATTTCAGGACAGAACACCTGGGCAGAACATCAATCTTTACCAGTAGTAGGGTTTAGTTAATAAATTATGAAAGTCACTCAAAAAAATGTCCAGCTTATAATTTAGAGTTAAATAAATTCGAAACAGATGAGAAACTACCATATCATCTACATCCGTTCACTTCCCTAGCAGATTTCAGTACTGTTTTCAAACACTTAAATATTTGAATAGAGTCTTTCATGGTTAATTGCCTTCTTGCAAGCATAGGATGCTAACACTGAACTATTATGGAAACTAATAGGATAAGTCTATCAGATTTGAACATTATCTCTTCCTGAAGGATAATCGATAAATTCATATTTGAACCAATGAAATTAATAAAAACAGTGAGAACTTGAACTTGAATATTTGATATTCTTGATTATAGAAACCTGAATTATACTTAGTATAAACTTAACGAGCAAGGATGCGTGCTGACGGCACAGTGATGCCACAAGTTAATTAATTTAAAAATCCTTGGCCAAGGTAGATGCCCGTTTGGCAATGTCAGCTTCCATGACCAGATATACCCTGATCAGGATGATTCTTCTGATAGAAGGTACCTATAGAGGAAGGATCGATCAGTGGTATAGGTTCGTGGACATCAGGCTCAGAGAACTGATAACAATTGAACCTTGTTAATTGACCTCGTGAAGGGCGGGTTCTTCAGTTGAAGAAACTCGGGAGACCAGCAGGTCTTGGTTGGGCGGTAAAGCCCCTGATGATGATTTCTTTTCCTTTCTGAACAATATTGACAATGAAGATGGTGTTCAATGCTAAATCTTTCTTCTCGCTCTATTTCGAGGTACAAAGATCTGACTGTGTACTATTTATTGAAATAATATTCATTTTGTAATGTGAATTCTGTTTTTAGCTGAAATTACCGTTACATGTTAGTTATTGATAAAGTTTACTGTATAGCTGAATTCTGCAAGTTAGTTGTAAAAGATTAAGATAACCGTTGTAAGAAAACCCTAGAATGGTAGTTATTTATTCCATGATATTATGAACTGTTTCTGAAAAATCAGTTAGAAACGTTGGAAAAACTCTAAAACTCATGAAAACAATTTGTTACAATTCAGCTGAAGGTAGTTACCAGTTAAACCTTCTTAACCGTAGAATAGTTGGATGTTACACTACACAAGAATAAATCTAAATGCTAGTCATCCTTTCTATTTTCATGTGAATTATAGATACCAATTATTACTATTGCAATTGGGATTAATACAACATAATAGCCATTTAGAATCATTTAATCACCCAAATCTATTATCACACACATTCAATCAAGGACTAGGTTATGTTATCACATACAAGATTTCGCTAATGGCACATTAGATTCTTAGACTACCGAAACTATTAATATTCGCCAAATGGCTACAACCTTTGAGTGGCTTCTTATTTTAGCCTTTGTAATATTGTAAGAATTTGAAGTTTGTCCTTCTCGAGTCAAGAGGTCTTGTTTCTTTACAATACTCTCCTTTTTCAGTTTTAGTCATAGTACTTCATAATGAGTAAGGAGCCTATTTTGAGAGGGAATTTTTGAAAATATTTTTTAATTATCTTTATTTTGGCCTAAGGGGCACCATGGGATTTGTGTCCTGTTGTACCCCAAAATTAAAATTTTTGTTACACTTAGACATTTTGAAGAAATGAGTAAAAGTCTTGTCAAATCAGTCAAAAAGGTCAAAATTGGGGTGTGCATGTCTTGCATGGAGGGTCAAAACACAAAATTTTCAATTTCTGACGATCTGGGTCTGCTAAGAGCAGCTTAACCTACAAAACCCAGATCTCAGTTTTTCATCCCTAAATTTTAGGAAAACTGCTATTTTTAGAAATTTTCTCGGAATAGTAAAGTTTTCCTGGTTTTTCCGTTTCTTTCAACGATATCGGGCAAAATTTTCTAAAAATAGGAAAATTCTAAAATAGAAAGTTGGTCCCATTGTGGTCCGAACTGATTTTGATTGGCTCAAAATATGTCCGTATCAGGCTGGTGCAGTCAGAATCTTAAAATAATCAGTTTTGCCCTACTGGGTCTATTCAGCTTTTTCAGAAGCATATCTGGAGTTCTGAGGTCATTAATGGAGGTCATCCGACTGCCAGGCGTCAGTTTCAGCATTCAAACTTCCAGCAGAAAGTGAAACGATGAACATGCACGAGGATCGAGGAAGAAAAGTGAAAAGTCATGAAAATTTTCTAACACTGCTAAGTTTGGGCGCCCCAGTTGAAGAAAGGCGCCCACCTTTTTAGGGCATCAGATGAAGAAATTAGGGTTACGGTCTCCAATGGAAGTTGCTCAGTTTTCAGTCAGCTTCGCGATGGATATCCCCGTCAGAGCATCTGATGATCCAGTCTCCGGAAAATTCAAGTCAAAGTAGAAGGTATAAAGTGAAAATCTGAAACTTGAAGTTGAATAAATTATGAATTTTTCTAAGTCTGGAGAAACTGGGCGCCCTAAGAAGAGAAAGGCGCCCAACTTTTCAAGGGTGCAAACAGAGGAATTTGCAGTCGAAGCTATAACGGGGTGTCTTCAGAATTCAACTGGCTTTGCAGTGAGCTATTCAGCACGACAAACGGAGCTCGCAGTCATCAGATTCAAAAGGCTGAACAGAAGGTCCGACGAGAGGTGAAAAGAGAAATTCAAAGCAAAAGTGAAAAAGGTGAAAAATAAACTAAGTGTTGGTAAAATGGGCGCCCCCATTCAAGATAGGCGCCCAACCTTTGAAGGGTGAAAGTTCACTTTTTGACCAACGTGTCTCCAGAGCACCCCCCTTTATTCTCCGTCAGCTTCGCAATGAGCACAGCCATCAGTCAATCCGACGCCCGGAGCTCAAGATTCAACAAGGTCACCCGAAGAAGTGAAAGACATGAATAAATTGAAGATTTTTCTAAGTCTGATGAAAGTGGGCGCCCCCCTTGAAGAAAGGCGCCCAAGCTTTAAAGCCTTCAGATGATGGAATTTGCAGAAGTAACGTCCAAGAAGGCCTCGTCAGAATCAGTCTGGCTATCCAACGAAACACTCAGACAGTCAGTCCGATCAACGTAGCTCCCGGAATCGAAGATTCACCAAGAAAGGGAGAAGGAAGAACTTGAAGAAGTCGTGAAAATGGCTAACACCGAGAAGCTACCAGAAGGAAAGCCTCCGAATTGAGGTCTAAATCAAGTTTTAGCCGGAGGTGCCTCCAGAACATCTTCTTCAGAATCAGTCCAGCTCCGCAGTAAACCACTCAGCTCGCCTGTCGGGTTGATCTGTCAACGAGAAATCAGTGGCGAAGTGGCATGTTGAAATTGAGAAAAGTTGAAAAAGTGAGAATTTTGACTAACACTGATGAAGTTGAGCGCCCCTCTTGGAGAAAGGCGCCCAAACCTTCATGCCTTAGAAGATTTTTGAAGATTTTCAAAATTTCAAAATTTGCTTGAGAAGAAGATGGCGTCCAAGTTGAGAAGATGAGATTTAGGGTTTTGAAAATAAAAGCAAAAAAAAAGCAAAACCTAAAATCGAACCCTAAGTCTATTTAACACTTCTTTTCAATGTATTTTTCATTATTTTTGCAGGTAGCATCCAGAGGAGAAAGTTGGAGCAGCAAGTTTGAGAAATTTTTGTGATTAAAGAATTCATAGTTGTTGGTTTTACATCAGATTTTTCAGACCAGCAAGCATAAACCCTTGCTTTTTCAAGCTTTTCGTCTTAAGATCAAGTTTTCGCTGCATATTGGCTTCTAATTTTTCACTATCCGGTCTTTTTGCTCCACCTTCAAGAATTTTTCAAGAACTTACCAAGTTGCAGGCATGATCTTGTGATGTCAAGAAAACCTCAAGTATCTAAAACAACCATCTGGGTCCTTTCCAATGAGTCTTCTGAAGAAAACCCATATCGCAGCTTTTTTCGAAAACCTAGGGTTGGTTGCTTTTTCAATCAAACGTCAGAGTTTTGCAAATCCAATCAACTGGGTCCATTTCTAACGATATTCTGAACAAAACCCAGATACCAGCTTTTTTCGGGAAATATTGAAGAAATTAGGGTTTGCTGCTTTTTCAGTCAAAATTCAAGATTTTCAAAAACGGACGATTTGGGTTGTCTTGCATCGATATTCTGCACAAAACCCATATCTCAGAAAAATTTCTCAAAAATTTGTCCGTTGGAGCACAAAAATCGGCATTCTAAAAATAGAAATTGTTCAAGACTTGTCTCCAAAACGTATGGTAGCTTACGCCATTCTTCAAGTTTTCTGAAATGGAGTACACTTAATAGCTTAAGTCCTAATCAGTACTTCTTCACGCATTACATCAAAAACAGCCTGAAACAGTACTTGCATCATGTCAAGCCTGTTCGACCTACACGCTTTGAGAGAGCAGCAACACTTCAATCAAGAACCTCGGGTCATTCTCGACCCTACTATTCCTATATCAGCCCGTAGCCTTGAGTTCAGAACGCTGCATTAAGCATTACAACCCTACTACTAGGGAGATCCACCAGATGGCGTGCTGACGGTAGCTAAAGTCTCTACATGCCAGTGTTTTTCCATTCCCCCATGGCCCTAAAAGCAAAAATCCTTCGGTGGGATGAGTGCAGAAAAGATGTGGAATATGCATATGACAAGAAGAAGATGTCTGCAGATGGATGAAAGAAAACATACATTACTGCCCAAGAATGCTCTGACTTAGGAGTTCAAGGACGCAGGTTGCCATCATCATCACTTTGCTCAACAGGGTCACTGGTTCCGAGGATGCCACCAAGTTCCAACCTTGGATGTTTTATGCCATACCTCACATTATGAAGAAAACTGAGTTTTATGATTGGCCTACTTTGATTAGTGACTGCCTACATCAAATAACAGAATATTTCCAGTTTCATGTATTCCACATGGTGTCATATCTAGTCTATTTGGTGGCCTATCAAGGTCAATTCAGAGGATTGAACACCGAGGGATCTTTGAGCGTTCAACACATATATAATTATTATCCTCAGCTGGAGTTCACAAAGTCGTTGCACCACTACAAAAGGGTGAACGAGGCATTCTTGATGTACACGGTGCGTGACTTAGACAATGAATTGCACGTCCGCATATCTTCAGTTGCTAGGGCAGCAATGGCGGAATGGGCGGATTGGTTTATACAGTTTCCTACCTTTACCTATCTCAGGGTTTATGGTTATTCAGGTGCCCCGCTCATGTTGCCAAGGTATCCGTCAGACGAGGTCATCTTCATGGAATTCTTGAGGCAAGCTCACGGTGTTCATTCAGTCTTGAGAAATAGAAAGAAACCCTCCCTTCACTTTCCATTAGGGTTGGGTATTTATACATGCAGGACTGCTGCAGATGCCAGGACAATTGGAGAAGAATTAGATAAACTCGGTCTCAAACCCTACAGTGAGAGGCGGTCATTTGATCCTCATGGTGTCTACGCTGGCCGGTTGGAAAAGAATTACAATCATATACCCGCACTTGAAGATTTTTGGGCTAACTGTGCAGATGAGTTTGAAGTGCGAAGGCGTAGTTACAGCAGGTTGACTCTCCATCAGATGAAAGATTGTTTAAATGAAGACATTGAAGGACTCTCTGATGATGATGAAGATGTTCTTCTACCAATGTACACTCAGAAAAGAATCAAGGATCAGCCTCTTCCACATGTTAATTGGGCAAACAAGGAATCTCTTTCAGTTGAAGACAGAACAAGACAAGTCATTGAGTATAGTAAGGTTTTCTTAGTGCTTAAAAGGAAGAACTCTATTCCAGTAGCAGAGCCGCCAAGGATAATTCCCTCTTCTTCTACAGCACAGTCAAAAGGAAAGGGTAAAAGTCAGTCTCAAGATGGCGTCAAAGGATGTAGATCAAATAAAAATGTAAAGAGAAGGTTGGATTTCTCAGGCATAGTCATACAGGAACAGCCTACGGTTGATTCAGAGGTTCCTCTTGACGAGCCCATACCTCAGAAAGAAACAGAGGAGCCACCTTCAATACATGTTCCTGTACCTTTGACGGGTTCATCACCAATTCACATTGACCTTGATATCGAAGATGATGAAGAGATTGCAGCAGTACCTCCTGAGGAAGTTAGTAAAGATACTACGAGATCTTGGCTTGAGAACTCTTTAGGAAGGGTTAGGAGAAGGCCTTCATATCAAGTGAGTGTTGATGATCTCGATAATATTTATCAGGAACCTCCTAAGAAGAAGGCAAAGAAGCAAGTTCACTTTGATAGGAATCCTGATAATGAGATTGTTGTAGAGACTGCTGTGCCTCCAGAAGATAAGAATAGAGATGAGGTGAACATGGATGATTTTGTAATGGTCAAGGCTAATCTTGGTAGAAATACCAGACATGCAGATTTGAGTCTCTTCAAAGTTGTATCCGAAAACCTACATGAAAGAGTGCTTAAAGATGGAGAAGACAAGGCAGCCCTCAAGGCCGAAAATCAGCAGCTTAAGCTTTTTATTTCTAACCTTGCTCGTGGTTCTTCACAAATAACTCAGTTGTTGCCCCAGGTCTTAGAGACACCAGCTGATCACCATCAGTTAAGACAGCTGGTCATATGTGGGAAAGAGACTCAGGAGTGGATCGAGAGCTTCATTGTCAGAGGAAAGGAGATCTTGGCTCGGATGTTCCAGTTGAGAGAGAATGCTCATAACCTTCGTCAAAGCATCCAAGGATTTGAACAAACATGGGCTGAAGTAAAACCTAGGCAT
>VDFB02053839.1:0-19214 GCA_007258455.2 Sequoia sempervirens | reverse complement strand
CATAATTCTTTTGGGTTGAATATCTACTTGTGTAGTTTGAAAATGTTGATAAGAGATGTTCATAGGATTTTCATTTAGAATTTTGAGTGCTAGATCGTTGTGAAGAGGAAGGTGTGTTCACCAGTGTGCGAGTTGTATATTGCAAAGGTGTCTGGGAGAAATGTTCTTGCTCCAAATTTATATGTAGAGTGGTTTCAAGTCTTATAGATCTAGAAGGATGTTGATAGTGTTTGCATCTTTCTTTAGATGAAGTTTGTGGTTTGGTTTTTTGGAAGTCAGCTTCACAAGTTACAGTGTATGATAGAGTTGTTTGAATGTATTGGGTGTGTACATTCTTCAAGTGAAAGTTGTTGCGAAGGAATTTTTAGGTTTCTAAGGTGTTTGTGGAATATTCTAGATTGTATACAAGTGTTATGTGGTTTATGTGAGTTGTCTTTGGATTTAAGGAATTGTGTACTTAAGTGTTAATGGTGTTAACACAGGTTCAACTGATGTTGGGTGTTTACATTACTTGTGAAGTTGCTTTGATGTTTGTGGAAGTGTGGCATGGTGTGTATGAGTGGATTTAGGTCTTAGATAAGGTGTGTTGTGGTCCACATTCATTCCCTCCCACCCGTGGGAATGTTTTACTTTCTGGAGCCAATTTAAATTTTGCATGGTTAAGGTGCATAGCCAACCCTTGGAGAATGTTTTAGGTTGAAGATTATATAAATATACAGTTAGGTTGCTAAGGGATGTTAGAGATAGATGATCATGATTCAAATGATGCAAATTACAAAGTTGTAGGTGTGATCCTATGGTCACGGTATGAAATTTCATGTGTTAGATTAGTGAATACAATGAATAGAAGGTGTACAATTCTTGAGAAAATTTGCAAGGTGTTGGTGATATACGGTGTATTTTTCTTGCTTTGAGATGCCTACCATTGTAACCTCTTCTCTATCTTCTTTTATATTTGGTGATTTTCTTTCTTTTGGGTATTGATCCCTCCAACAATGGGCCCTATTATATTTGGTGTTGATATTACGTAACATATTGTGAGTTAATCCTCCAGGTATGTTTTTTCCATCTTGGGTTTCCACATAAATATGATATTCCTTTTGTTATGGTGTTGATGTGTTTAGTTTAGGTTATTTTCTTCGGGGATAAATCATTAGATAACAAATTAGGATTAGTGGATTTGAATGTTTGTGAGGGTTTTGAAGTTTTAAGGTACAATTGATTCACCCCCCTCTCAGTTGTCTTGTGCATTCAACAAGTCTATGTGTTTTCATGTTATCATTTTTTATGAAGGCTAACCCTTTTGTAGATCTCCAAGTAAATTCAAGCAAGATCCGAGACCTTGAGGTGATGTGCATGAATTCAATCCTTTAAGGAAGCCATTGAAGGGTGGTGAGTGGTGGCACTTTATTGATTCATCATTCCTTCTTATCATTTATCTTTCCTATCATTGACATTTCCATTGTGGAAATGAAAACACTAACACAGGGTTTGACTAAGGCAAGCCCCTAAATGACACAACCCTTATTATCTTTTTGAATGCATAGATTTTAGGTTTGGAGAAGATTGAAGGAAGCTTGAAGATCTATTTTCCATTTTCGCATTCAAATCCCTACACTTGGACAAACCACAAAAAATCACTTATAGAATTATTTGATAGTGATCTGAAAAATTTACAGGCGGAATTGGGAAGCTAAGATTTGACATCAAAGGACTACAAAAATAGCTCCAAAATACCCCTACAAGGAGATAGATGCCCTTGGGCGACTCTTTCCTTCTATTCAAACAGTCTCCAAATTTATAGGACAGGTGCATATATCTCTTCCCTTCTCAAATTTGCTTGCAAACTTCTATTATCTCTTTGATGTAGGAGCATCCCTAGTTCTAAAGCAATCTTGTATCAACCAAAAACATTTATTTATTACATTTAAGTCTATAGGATTTTCAACATTTCATTCTGTATTTCACCATATTATCATTTCCAGCTTGTGAAACAGAATATAACATCTACATAATGTCATCTACAACATATCTAGATTTTAGATCATTTGCATTTATCTACCAAAAGTTATCGCTCTCAAAATTTTACTATAATTCACAATCAAAGCATTTGGGGCCGACCTGGTCCAAATTTATTAGTACGGACCTATTCCAAAATGTGTAGAGCTTAATGGGACATTATACAAGCATTTTGGTTCCAATGAGATCTATCTTGGAGATTCACAATTTATTTCATTTCATGAAGGATTATATTTCATGTTTAAGGCTGGCCTACATGCTTGATCATTCATTCAGGTTTGTAAACTCTTGTTGCTAATGCAGACCTTTGTTGGAGCTAGAGAATAATATTTAAGAGAATTTGTAATGATTTAGAAGGTGATTCATTTAGTTAGTGATAGTTAGATAGTTAGATAGTTTAATTTTTTGCATTACCTTATTAAGGGATTGTAATAAGGGATTTGGCCAATTATATTGTTGAATGCCCTTGTGGTAGGCCTATCAATTTTGATTATTCACCCATGAGGCATATGATGCATGTAAGATTTCCAATTCAATAAAGATTCATATTTGAAAAACATTTATTTGTGTTATTTCCATTGTGTTGACTCTATAATACACGGTTTGGACTATTCTTTTTGAACCCTCCATCAGTGACTACACCAAGTGGTATCAGAGATGGTTTTCAAGTCTTTAAGGAATTCCTTGTGGTGAATAGATCACCAACCTAAGGCAGACTACATGTGTTTTCAATTGATCACCAACTGTAAGGTAGTTGAAACCTTTATATCCAGATCGCCGAATTGAGGTAGTTATACCAAATTTGAGGGGAGAGATGTTTCCAAGGAGAGTTCCTGTTATGGATAATGTCATTGGAAGAATGGATGAGATATTGAAAACGATGTGATAAATGCAAGTTCAATTGAATCTTGTTGAAGAAGACCGAAGGCAAGGCCTAAACCCTAGACATAAGGATGAAAGCAAAGATGAAGTAAACCATGTTGTGAATTGAATTGAAGAAGCCATAGAAGAAGAGGAATCAAATCAAATGAAGATGTTGAAATACATTTCAAAAATTGGTAAGCGACCTAGAGTTGAAATTCAAAATTACATGGGCAATTTAAACCCTGAATAATTGATTGACTGGATTAATGAAATGGAAGAATACTTTGAATATGAAGAAATTGAAGATCTAGAAAGAGTGAGATTTGCAAAAACAAAGTTGAAGGTACATGCTGCTTTATGGTGGAAAGAAGTTCAATTGGATAAAAATAGAATGGGGAAGGAGAAAATCATCAAATGGGATAGAATGGTGACAAAGCTAAAGAATCAATTCATACTTGCTGATTATGAATTGAAATTGTTGAAAAAATTGTAGAACCTAAGGAAAAAGGAAAAATATATGAAAGAGTATATTGAAGAATTCTACAAGATGATCATTAGGACCAGAAATAATTAAGAAAGAAACAAAAATGTTGTGAGATACATCAATGGAATAAGAACAAACATTCAAGAAGAACCGAGCCTAGTGAAGATGACAACAGTTGAAGGAGCATATCAATTTGCATTGAAAGTGGACGAGAAGTTGAACAAGAAATTTGAACAAAGGAAAAACAGTGCAAGAGGAAGATTCCAGATGAGTGGATCAAAATCTGGAGAAAGAAGACCTTATGTAGATCAAAACAAAGATGGGAAACCCTACTAGAGTGAAGAGGACTATAATTCATACTGTAGAGGAAGAGAAGATAGAAATTTCTACCATAGTGATAGAGGAGGTCATAATTCATACTGTATTGATGGATACTAGAGAGATGAAGGAAGATATGAGAAGATACCATTCATAGGAACCTATTTCAAGTGTGGAGGTGAAGCAAATATAGCATTTGAATGTCATCAAAGAAGTGCCAAAAAGAAGATTGAGCATACTAGAAGAGAATCGTATGTGGAAAAAGAACCTATTGAATCCCCTAATTTAGTTGGGAAGCTTGAGAAAGGAGAATCGTTAGTAATGGGGAGAGCTTTGATGCATGAACAATTGACTGAGGAACCACCACAAAGAAAGATTTTGTTTAGAAAAAGATGTAAGTCTAAAGGAAAGGTATGTAAAGTTATCATTGATAGTGGTATCACTAATAATCTAGTTTCAAAAGAGATGGTAACCAAGTTGAATTTGGAGAGATTGAAACATCAAAACCCTTATAATATAGCATGGATTCAAGATGAACATAATATATTGGTGAATGAGCAATGTTTGGTGAAATTTCATATAGGATCATATAGGGATGAAGTATTGTGTGATATTATGCAATATGATAAGAAAGCAATTCATGATGGAAGAAGACATACTTATACTGTGAATTCAAATGGAAAAAGAATCAAGTTGATACATTTTGGAGGAAGAAGACAAAAGTGAAGTTTGTAGCACTACTAAACTATGTTTGGTAGATGGAAGGAAATTTTTGGATAGATTGAGGCATGAAAATATGTGTTTTACATTAATTCCAAAGAAGGGGTAAGTTTTTGGTAGAGAACCCTACCACAAAGAATGAGGAGGTAGAAGAACTGCTAGCAAAATATGAAGACATTGTGTTAGACAATGTACTAGATGGACTTTTTCCAATCTAGAGTATTAGTCATCATATATATCTAAAATGAAGAAAAATAAGGTGTTGTGTTTTTGTTATGAGAATATAATGTGATAAGAGACCTATTTTCCTTTATTTCATTAGGAAATGAGATCCCCAAAAATAATTGACTAACAACCCTTAGGTGAATCAAGTCAATGTGAGAATATTTAGATTCCCTTATGCTCTTAGGACGAGGGTCAAGGTCAAACAACACTTTGGGGAGAAAAACTAAAAATAGTAACTCAACACCAAAATGCAATATAACACTTGAAACTTGAAGATTAAACTTAATATTTGCAGAACTAGAAAATAGAATGCAATTCTGAGAAGGGGAGAATTGTGTTTACTAGTCACCAAAAGTTCTTTCTGGAAGCTGATTTGAGACTCATTCACCCATGGATGAATGGGTCCAAGTAAAGGGATTTCAAAAATATTTTGGGAGCTTTTGGTGTAGATCTTTAGCTTCTAATTTGTCTAGGTTTCAGTGTTGAAAAGTTGAAAATTTGATCTATAGGTTAGATTCCATGATTTGATGATAAATTGGACAACTTTTTACAACTTTGACAACTTTGTAAATCTTACTTCAACCTAAATCTGCAATCATGCATGCAAGAGAGAAAATGTTTTTTAGAGGAATAGGGTTTTCCTTGGTCAAACCCCATTTTGGTAATCAAACCTTTGAAATGAAATAATAAAATGAAAGAGGGAATGAAGAATGAATAGTGCCATGTTACCACTCAACAAAACCCTTTGAAATGAAAACCTTGATAATGGAGGATCTTAGGAGGTCCTGAACTTGCATAAAATGGAGAAAGGATTGATTAGAGAAAGTTCAAGCCCATGTGCAATACCTACTGTACTTGCACCAAAGAAAGATGGAGAGTGGAGAATGTGTACAAATTCAAGAGCAATCAATAGGATCATTGTCAAGTATGATTCCCATTTCCAAGAATGGATGAAATTATGGACTACTTAAATAGAGCAAAGTATTTCACAAAGATTGACCTAAAGAGTGGATGTCATCAAATCAGAATCGAAGAAGGAGATGAATGGAAGACTGAATTCAATACTAATGAAGGATTATATGAATAATTAGTAATGCCTTTTGGATTGACCAATACATTGAGAACTTTCATGAGATTGATGAATGAGGTACTGGAGAAATTCTTAGGTAAGTTTATCATTTTTTACTTGGATGATATTCTAATTTTCAGTAAAATTAGAGAACATTTGTGGCACATCAAACAAGTATTGCAAAGGTTGAGAGAGGAGAAGTTTTTGATTAATGTCAAGAAGTGTAGCTTTATGAAAATAAAGTTGGTGTATTTGGGTTTTGTTATTTCTAATAAAGGATTGACGATGGACCCTGAAAAGGTTAGAGCAATTGTTGACTGGCCTACACTGGTGAACATCAGAGAGGTGAGATCATTCCATGGATTAGCTAGTTTCTACCATAATTTTATTAGAATATTTAGTAGCATTTGCACACCCATGAAAAAAATGAGAGGAGATAAGAAGGATTTTAAGTGGAAATCTAGAGCACAAAGAAGTTTTGAATTATTGAAACAAAAAGTGATAGAGAAACCAATGTTGACATTACCGGATTTTGAAAAAGTATTTCAATTTGATTGTGATGCAAGTGGGGATGTAACAGGAGTAGTGTTAGGTCAAGAAGGAATACCTATTATTTCAATGAGAATTTTAATGATTCTAGAAGGAGATATTTAATTTATGATCAAGAATTCTATGCCATAATTCAAGCCTTGAAGAAGTGGAGAAATTATTTAATGCCTTTCCAAAGAATTTTAGGTTGTTTACTGACCATCAAGCTTTGTAGTATTTGAATAGTCAAGGGAAGTTGAACCAGAGACATACGAGATGGGTTGAGTTCATGTAGAGTTATACCTTTGTGTTGAAGCATAGGAGTGGCAATTCAAACAAAGTTACATATGCATTGAGCAGGAGAAGGAATTTGCTAACAAAGATGATAATAGAATTATTGGGTTTTGAAGAATTGAAGCAATTGTATGAGGATGATCCAATTTTTTTAAAGCTTGGAGAGGATGTAAGGAACCAGTAGTGACAAACCGAAGTCAATGGTTGGACTATTTCATTCAAGAAAGCATGTTGTTCAAAGGAAATTGGTTGTGTATTCCAAGGAGTTCAATGAGGGAGAATTCGATCAAGGAGAAACATAGTGGAGGAATAGAAAAAAAATGGAGTGGACAAGATAGTAACTTTGGTGAGTGAATATTATTTTTTTCCACAAATATATAAGGATGTCAAGAAGTATGTTCAGAGTTGCAGGATTTATCAAGTAGCAAAAGGGAGTAGTCAGAATATTGGATTTTATAAACCTTTACAATTCTAGAGAGACCTTGGGAAGATATAAGCATGTATTTCATCTAGGATTACCAAGAACACATAGAGGATATGATTCTATAATAGTTTTAGTGGATAGATTTTCTAAAATGACACATTTCATTCCTTGCAAGAAGACTAATGATGTTGTGCATGTTGCTAAATTATTTTTCAAGGAGATTATAAGATTGCATGGATTACCTAAGCATATAGTTTCAGACAGGGATACTAAGTTCATTGGATACTTTTGGAGAACATTGCAGAAGATAAAAATAGACCCAAAGTTCAATTCAACATATCACCAACAAATTGATGGACAAATAGAGGTAGTAAATAGAAGTTTGAGTAACCTATTGAAATGTTTAGTCAAAGATAAGACAAGAAATTGGGATATGGTTCTAATGCAAATCATAATTTACATACAATAATTTAGTGAACCAAAGTACAAGGAAGACACCATTCAAGATTGTGATAGGAGTGCATCCTAGAGGAGTTGCAAAGCTAAGAGATATCAATATTGAGAACAACAAGAGTGCAAAAGAAGAGTTTACATATTTCATGGAGATGTTGCATAATCAAGTCTGAAAGCATTTGGAGGACATGAATAATAAGTATAAGGAAAAGGAAGATGATCTCTGAAGACATAATGAGTTTGATATTGGGGATAAAGTGATGGTATATCTTAAGAAGGAAATATTTATAGTAGGATAAGTTGAAGATATAAGGAAGTTTGGACCTTGAAAACACTTGGTATATCTCTTATTTTTAATATTGCAAATATATATGAGTATCATGAAGGGAAGTCAAGTGACAGTAGTAATGTAACAAATTTGAAAGAGCAATTACCACATCAAACACCAAAGGAGATTGAGAAAATTTTGAACACCAGAACAAGAAGGAGCACTAGGAACAAGTAGTACAAGGAATATCTGGTAAAATAGAAAGGTAGACTAGTGGAGGATTTGTCTTGGATTTCTTAGGTTGTGGCACACCACTTTGGTTTTCCTCTAGCCCCTGAAAAGTGAGGGACTCACTTTTCTTTCAACCCTGGGTGTGGTGGAACCCTTCAAAAAAAATTGTGTTCCACTGGTTTTAGGTCCATATCTAGCTGGTTACTTGGTCTTGATATTTTTCATTGGTTAAGGTTTGTGTTTCAGGTTTTAGGGTTTATCAACCTTTCTTTTAAAAAACCTTAGTCCCTTTTGGTATTATTCATCATTGATATATATTTATGGTATTATATTGATGAAAGGACATCCAAATCTCATTCAAAAACTCACATCTTATGCAACATCAAACATGAAGAAAAAAATTACAACATAATTAATCTTCTTTATTTAACTTGTAACATAGTTTCACAAATTCAACAAAATCTGATTACATAAGTTTGTGCAACCATATAGGCAGAATAAATTCATTACAAAATAGATTTGAATCTTCTATAAGATCAGCAAACAACATCAAAGAAAAGCTACATGCTCCTCTTCTTCAAATCGCCTTCCTGCACTATGAAATTGACTCTTCAATCCGCCTTCTTCTACAACCAACTTTGCTAATACTCAATCATGGATATCATAATCCATTTGCTACTGCCACACCTCCCAAAACTTGCAATAAAACTTCATTTTTTTCTCTCTCTCCAAGAAAAGCCACTCCTACCTCCCTTTTTCCCCAAAAATCTAGAAGAATAATAAATTCAAAATTGTCAAGTAATATTTAATGATGCCTCCACTATCTCCATTTCCTATAGCCTCTATTCTTCCATGTTCAACTTGGTAAAAATCCTTATAAAATGCATTAAATGATCATATTAAAATGTTAAAAGGAATCTTTGAACCCATTTCCATGAAATTGCCAAAATTGGTTGACAACTAGGACTCCCACTCCACTCAACAATGGAATAATAAATGAGTTTTCATAAAGTCTATCTCCCAAAAATCCACACCGAAATCTCCTATTTGATTTTTCAATTTTTCAAAATTTCCTCCACAGTTATTTCCAACACCAAAATTTGTAACTTTAATAAAGAAACTTATTTAAAATATTATTTTGGCCAAATATTACAAGTTATTTCTCCAAAAACATAAAATACCAAACCTTAGGAAAATCAAAATAAAATGCCATCTTTTTTTTCTTGATGAGGATTTCCCTTCACCATGGATGCTTCTATATCAGACACCTAAGGTAATTTGAAATGTTTCATGAGTTGAACTCATAAACATTTATAGATTATGTGTTGGTTCTTCATCCACCTTTTTTCCTTATCCACCAGTTTCTTCTTCACCCTACTTTGAAACTTCTTATCTATTCCTTCCTTCATCTTTCCTCTCTTTCTTCCCATCATTAAATTCACCTCGCCATACCATGGTTCATCTTTCCATCTCACTTTATCATTCTCAACAACTACACACAAATCAGAATTAACGAATTCATGAAAATCAATAAATTTTATCTACATCTTTAATTTCACCCGCTGGCACAGTTAATATTTACGGATTTCAATTTGTTATAATCTTCACTCTTTATCTTTCACCCCTTTACAATTTATTTCATTAACATTTCGATAAAATCTCAATAACTCAATAACCACTCGGATTTCTTGCCCATCATTAACTTTTCCAAGAGGGTGCATGCATCACGAATCGCGATTATCTTTCGAGGACTTTCCTCAATATTTTCGACTTTTATTCTCCTCTTTTCCACAGACTATCTTCTTCATCATTCCCTTTATCAAATCTAGGACTATCAAAATCCATTCTTTGAATTGCTACAATATCATCTACAACTTCATCTACCTCTCTTGCATGTAAATTTTTACTAACATAATTAAATGACACCTCTTTTTCACCTTTGTATCCTTCTTCTTTTCACCATTTTCCTTGTCCTTGCTAAATCCTGCAAACAAAACATTTTCAGATAACACAAAATCTTTACAATTACCATTAAATTTATGATTTGAAGTGACCATTTTCTCTTCTTTCTTTCTCCATCATTCCTTTATGTTTCTTTCCTTTTCATTGTCCTCTTTCAACAAAACATTCTTCTTCTCTGTACCGTAGAAAAAAGTCAACTTGCTTGATTTGGGAATAATTGATGATAAAATGGACTTAATAAGGCCTTGATTTGGTGTTGTGAGGTGTTTTTCACATCCAGACTAGGTCTTGGACCCTTTCAAATGCATTTAATGATGTCTTGTAAAGGTGTTGTAAAGTATTGTAAAAGACTTTCACACTTTTCTAGACTTAATGAACCCATTTTCCCTTAGTTCAACATTATAAAATGTATTTAATTACATTATCACACCAATCTTGAAGGCTTGTAAACTAAATTTAACTTTAATCTAGTGTTGTAAAGTGTCTTACACATTCACATTGGATGTTGTGTCTTTCTAGGCTAAGTGGACCTCATTTTAGTGTTGTAAAGTGTATTTATTCACACTTTCACCTTGAATTATGTGTCCCAAGCCATAATTGACCATTACATCATCATTAATGGGTCCCTATTGCCCCATATTGTGCATCCTGAGGCATAATTTGATCAAATACCTAATAAAATCATCATATAAACCCAATTTCCTCATTCCCCAACAACCCAGCTGGCAAATGGGCCCCTCTGGGACTAATTCACCATTTTTTGCGAATGAGTACCTTCCAGGTTGGATTGATTCACCCAAGGTGGTGAATGAGTCCCATTTGGATCATTTTTGACTTTTGAGTGGGAAAAACTAGAATTTAAGTGTATTATTCTTTCATGTCAGCCTTGGGGATCCAATTTATAGGAAAATTAGGAGAATTGCCTATAAAATCAAGTCTCTAAACCCTAATTCATAATCTCTTAACTCATTCACAACTCATTCATCATTTTTCTTCCATTTCAAGTCAAGCAAGTTAGGGTTCTTACATTCTAAGTCATCAAGATAGCTTCCTAAGACATTGAAGGGCATATTCTTCAACTATTGCTGCAAAAAAATCAAGTCCAATCATCATGGAAAGGTATTGATCCCTTCATTTCATGTTCATTCTTCATATTATCTCTTCATTTGGTTTAATTACCTAAAAGGGGTTTGACCAAGGCAAACCCCCATGCCCTAACATCCAACATTTCTCTTTCTCTTCTTGTGTGTTTGCAGATTTAGGCATCTTGGGAGCTTGGAAATCATTAAGAATCAAGTTGAAAAGTTTTTTAAGTCTTATCTTCATTGTCTAAGAAAAAATATCAATACAAAGTCACTTTCAGGTTTAGAAATCAGACTTTTAGAAGTAGACACTTGTTAGGAGCCGAAGTGCAGACCAAAGACTTCAGTTTCCACCTTTGGATTTTTAGAAATTCAAAAGTGGAATAATTCACCATGGATGGAAAATTAGTCCCACTGCCAGGATTGAACATGGTTTTCTACAATTTTGGATACCCATTTGTCTGAAACAGGCTCCAGAACAGTTTCCTAGATCTGGGACTAATTCGCCTAGAATGGTGAATGAGTCCCAACAGGTCTAAAAATTAGGATTAGTAGCATTCCAAAACTCATTTCCAGTCTCCATCAAGATCTCAAGTGCACACTTTCACTTTTATCCATTTCTGTTGCAATTTGCATTAATTTCTAGGTGTTTTTGCATTACACAATGTGTTTTCAAACAAATTACATTTCTTAGGTTTTACATTAATAATCAATCAATTTTATCAGTTTTTTACATCTAGATCATTGCATTTAGGAATATTTACAACATACTTGCATTAGTTTGAGTGAACCACCTAGCTTTTTGGCCTATCTCTCTCCTTTTAGGTGAAAAACCTAGAGAGTGCAAGAGAAGTACATAGCCCCCAAAAATCTTTGGTTCATTCCCATATCTCTCTTCTTGTATTCCCACTTTCTCCTTAATCATCTTTTCCAATACATCTACTTCAACCTAGATCTTTTCAAACTCTTCTTGGTACTTCATATTTTCTACTTCTTCCCAATAATGTTTCCAAAATGAAATCCTTACGAGCCTCCTCATGACCCATCCCATCCTCTCTGATGTAGATTGCCTCACATCTGACAATCTGTCTACACAAAAATCACACACACCACCACAAGTCTTGGTGTAAATTTCCTCACATTTGATGCTATGCCTGTACACTCAGGAACTCTTGCTCTAATACAACTAATAAAAGGGAATTCAACCCTCATTCAAAAACTCACTACAACATCTTATGCAACATCAAACATGAAGAAAAAAATTACAACATAATTAATCTTTTTTATTTAACTTGCAACATATTTCACAACTTCAAAAAAATATGATTACATGAGTTTGTGCATCCATATAGGCTAAGTAAAATCAATACAAAACATACTTGAATTTGCTATAAGATCAGCAAACAACATCAAAGAAAAGCTACATGATCCTCTTCTTCAAATCACCTTCCTGCACTGTGAAATTGACTCTTCAATCTGCCTTCTTCCACAACCAACTTTGCTAATATTCAATTATTGATGTCATAATCCATTTTTTTCTACTACATCTCCCAAAACTTGCAACAAAATTTCATTTTTTCTCTCTCCAAGAAAAAGCCATGCCTTCCTCCCTTCTTCCCCAAAAGTCTAGAAGAATAATAAATTCAAAATTGTCAAGTAAACTCTAATGATGCCTCCACTATCTCCATTTCTTGTAGCCTCTATTCTTCCACATTCAACCTGGTAAAAATCCTCATAAAATGCATTAAATGATCATATTAAAATGCTATAAGGAATCTTTGAACCCATTTCCATGAAATTTCCAAAATTGGTTGACAACTAGGATTCCCACTCCACTCAACAAGACCTCGAAAAATAAAAAATCAAACAACTCAATCTTGGGTACCTATTTCCATTGCTAAATTTAAGGAATAAGAAATGAGTTTTCATAGATTCTATCTCCCAAAAATCCACGCCCAAATCTCCTATTTTTTTTTTCAAAATTTCAAAATTTCCTCCACAATTATCTCCAACACCAAAATTTGTAACTTTAATAAAGACAAATTTATTTAAATAATTATTTTGGCCAAATATTGCAAGTTATTTCTCCAAAAACATAAAATACCAAACCTTAGGAAAATCAAAATAAAATTCCCTCTTTTTTTCTTGATGAGGATTTCCCTTCACCATGGATGCTCCTGCATCATATATTTCCTATGGTTGGTGCCTTGAAATATTTTCATTATCCTATATTTGATCTATGCCTTAGGTTTTTGTTATGCCATTGTTTTCCATGTCACCTAGGTGAACCCCTTTTAAAACAACTTTTAAGCACATGCACAAATATTCCACTTAAGTTCTCTTCATTGTGTGCCCTATGTACATTGCGCTTAGCTTCCTTCTTGTCAGCTTCATATCTGCGAGGCATGATACATAGTGTTTCTTCCTATCGATCACTCCCTTTACATCGCTGATTGTTTAATACTTTCTTAATTCATTTGCGCGATGAGTGATGCCTTATATTTACCCTTCACATCGCTAGCTTACTTTGCATCGCTAACTGTCTAACAACGATATGTGATGAGCATTTTTCTTTCATTGCAGTGCTCCAATACATCACGGTTTGCTTACCGCTAGTTTGCTTAATTTAAGTGAGGTGTGATGTGTCCCTTAATTCCTTATAATGGACACATGTTTCCGTCCCTTCACATTGCTAATGCATTTTCATCTGCAAACACATATGAGTGATGAGCCATTAGCGATGGAAGAAAGGGGAATATGCTCAAATATGTTGGATACGTGTCAACACATCACATAACTTCATTACATCGTGGCTCTATTTCTAAAAGCTCATATCAAAAGTGTGATGCGTGATGTGCTACTATAAAGAAAGACAAAGGAAGGAATATTTCAAAAGGATATTCAAGAAATAGGTGTCATTTTGTGATTACAATAGCATACATCCTGTGTATCGTGATTTGTATCCTTTCATAAGATTAAGAAACAATAATGTGCGGTGAAAGGCTTAAGCCTTTCATTCATCGCATGGTCTTAATGCATCGTTGTTACACTTCCAAACATGAATAGCATTTCAGCAATGAGTGATGGGAAAATGGAGGATATTCTGAAGAATATTCCTTCCATCATTGGGACTCTTCACATCATGGTTTCAATTCATCGATTCAGCAACATATCAACAATATGTGATGGCTTCACAAAAAGTGTTGGTGGGTAGTTTAAAGCAAATACATGGCATCACCACAACACATCACACCAAATGTTCACATCATAGATTCACAACAAGGCACTAAAAATCAAATGGATATGTGTGATGAGTATGGACAACCGTTGATCATGTTTTAAAATAAATTGATCAATGGTGAGAATTCAAACATGAATGACTAAGTGTTAGAGCACTCTTGTTCGCTTGCATGAGTCATCCCTTGCCATTAATGGTGTATCTACCTGTATTCAAAGACCATAAAGAGCTGAATTATTCATTTTTTGCATCATCTTTGTAAGAATTCGAAGGAGAACATGAAGAGGAGACCTCATGTGAGCAAAATTCAGAAAACAAAAGCTTAAGGTTCCCGACTAAGTCAAAATTTTCCTACTTCTATATGTGGATTTTCTAGTACGGACATAATTGGGGTAGAATTGATTGGTTTTAGAAAAATAAAATCGTAACTTAGGGTTTCTTGCAATTTCTATTACAAATTGTAAAAGCTAAGTTATTGGCCCTAGTTTATTTTGAACAAAGACCAGTAGGGTTTGTGAGATGGGGTTAGAAATCAAATAGAATAGATAAAGTGATAGCTAACACTTCTAAACTATTAACCTCATCTAAACAAAAGAATACAAACAAATGGAGATTTCAAAGTGAAAACAAATAAAATAAAGTACTCCCCATATTGTCGTTGATTCCTTCTCTTGCTCTCCTTCTTCTTGTTATGCAACTTTGCCCTCAGATTTGTTGAAATACTTGTGCAAGATCTGCAAATGGTAGCAAGAAAGTTGGAGAATAATAGCTGTTAGCCTGAAAATGGAGAAGGAAGGTTGCTTTTATAGACAACCATTCGAATGGACGGTTGAGATTAATCTTCTAGAAAGATTCCAAGATCAATGGATGGGAATGCATGAGAGGGATGTTATGAATTGGATGGTTGAGATTAAGCCTCAGAAAAGATGCGAAGATCAATGGTCCAGAATTGATGCACCAAGAATATGCTATTCTTGGAGGAATCATGACAGGAAGACATGCAAAGACATGTAGGCCATGATAGACATGCAGGCTAGGATAGGCATGCAAGGACATGCAAGGACATGCAAGCTATGACAAGAAATGAATGTTATGATAGGGGATTATGACAGGGTATCTTTGACCAAGTGGTGCATAAATAATTTATTTTAAATTATTTATTCGAAAATGTTGGAAATGGACATGGAAATAAATAATTTGGTCTAAATTATTTATTTTAAAAATAGAGGAAATGGATAAAAATAAATAAATTATTCAAATTATTTACCTGGAAAATAGAGGAAATGGATAAGTGGGAAAAATAAACAATTTATTCAAATACTTAATGGAAAATAGAGCAAAATGGATTGTGTGGAAAATAAAATAATTTTATTCAAAATTCATTTTATTTGAAAATAGAGGAAATGGACAGTGAAAAATAAATGACTGTCCAAATTCATTTAAAATGAAGAGGAGTTAATTTAATTAAATTTATTAATTTAATTAAATGGAGAGATAGAAATTAGACCTTAAATAATTAATTTAGATTAATTATTTAATAGGGAAGGTGGCATGGGATAGTTAAATGATTTTAATAATTATTTAACTATGGAAGAATTAAAGGACTATGAATAGATAAATAATTAATGGTAACTATTTAACTATAGATGAAAGATGACAAAATAATTAAATAAATAATAATTTATTTAACTATTGAAGCATGAAGAGGAAGAAATTAGTGGACAATAAATTAGTTTATTTGTTCCGGCCCATGCATCAAAATGACAGAGCGAATTCACCAAACAAACATGCACCATTTCCACCACAGAGAATGTAATCAAACATAATTGAATAACTAAAATTATTCAATTATCGAAGGACGAGGATGAAGAAAAATGACGCTTGAAGGCTTAGGACATTTTTATGTGTCTACATTTTGCCCCTCTTTGTCATAATGCAACCTGTCGCATTGTGACAAAGAAAAAATAAGTCAAAGTCATGCCCCAGTGCAAAATAAGATGAGAAAGAATGACGAGGAGGGTTATGGTATGCCCCCTCGAGAGGACAGACGGGTTCTAAGAACACGGGTGTGCTCTCGAAATGGATGAGAAGACTAGAAGATGAAAGATAGAAGAAATGTTAGCTTGGAAGGGGATGGATATTAGCGTGGAAGAGAAGGGAGGATGAAGATGGAAAGCTAGATGAAAAAAAAGATAAGGGAACCAACTTTCATACTTACATTTTTATATTTATCATCATTGGGCAGATTACTGTAATGGCCAACAAACACCATGATATGACATAGACTAAGGTGTGCAAGGTTGTACCATCATGTGAGATAAGCAGTCGTAGACAAGGATGATCATGACTCATACAAAAAGGCACATTTTCCCCAGTCTTTTTGCCATAACCAACCGCAAACAAAAAAAAGACAAGAAAGACAAATCATGAAACGTCGTTGCTTCTCTAAATGCTATTTCCAGGACATCCTCGAGAAACTCGCAACATGATTACCAAAAAGGACAAAATAAAGCCAAATCCATCATCATGATATATTGTTGTTTTTCTAAATCCCAGAGTCAGGACATCACTGAGAAACTAGTAACATGAGTGTCAAAATACAAAACAAACCTCATGATACATCGCTGCTTCTCTAAATCCTGTTGTCGAGATCTCGCTGAAAAACTAGTAACATGATGAAAAATCAACAGACAAGTACCAAGTGTTTTCCAAGTGTTTTAATGTCAAGATGTCCGGTTTGATTTCGAGATGCCAGGGTGTCAAGGTTTTGATGATGCCAAGATGATGAGTGTTGAAGATTGCCAAATTCAGGAAGGACACATCCTGAATAATGTTGATGTCAAGAGGAGAAACCCCCAAAATTCAAGAGGATCCCTCAAAATTCCAGGTGACAGTGACGATGCCTAGGAAGGACACATCCTAAGGCATAAATGATAGGGGTTGTTCTTCAGAAGGACACATCTAAAAGAACATTGATGTCAAGAGGAGCGATCCTTAAATGTCAAGAGGATTGCTCAAAATGTCGAATGACGATGACGATGCCTAGGAAGGACACATCCTAGGGAATGATTAAATGACGGGCTACCCTTCAAAAGGACACATCTAAAGAGTAAGCAAGATTTGACTAGCTTGACTAAGTTTGACTGAGATTGACTAATTTTGATATGCCAAGATGATTGTCATGTTCCATTGACAGATTGTCGAAGTTCACTTAGGTAGATTGTTCATTCAAGTTTAAGGATTGTTTCATGTGTGTGCAAAAATTGTGCAATGAACCCTAATGGACTGACCTAGTACGGCCTCGGGGGCCCATCGACAGATGGCCTTGCCTACGTCATGCACTCAAAGACCTCGTAGTTCGACACGACCAAAGACTTTGTCTTGTTGACGAAAGATTGAGTCAGCGATTTTACTCTTGGACAAAACCCAATTGGACCCACCTAATGTCCTGGGCCTCAAGATGAGCCTTGCCTACATAGCAAATGCCAGAGACAAACTTAGTTCACAACGACAAAAGACTCAAACGGTTGAATTGGCTGACTATGCTGACTGACATGACTCTATTTTTTTGGGATTTTTGTGTTTTCTCTAGGACATTTTTCAATTTTTTGGTCTTTTTCAGGACATTTTCTGATTTTTAGGTCTTTTTTCAAGACATTTTCTGATTTTTAGGTCTTTTTTTAGGACATTTTCTGATATTTTTAGGTCTTTTTGAATGGTTTAAGAGGATCACTACAAATGTGTGTGACTGATGCCTATACATGAGAATCCAAGGAAAAACATGATTGTGCCCCAAGTCAAGCTGAATACCAATTGATAGGTGATGACAACATTGTTTGACGTGGGAAGGATGCATCCCAAAACAACATGAGGATGACGATCATGTGACGAAAGTATCAAGGTTTGCAGCTGGGCCAGGAATAAATTCAAGTAATGTTTTGGATAATGTGCTTGTATGGATGAAACTCGTTGCATTTGGAATGACTTGGTTGGGACGATGGAGTGATGCAATATCCTTAGACCATTTGACAAGGGAAAGCCAAGATAGGTGACAAACATGAAAGGATGAGAGGTGGCCTTGATAAAGGACAAGAGACATGAGACTCAGGGAATTGTCATATGATTTTCGAGGACTATGTCGTATAGGGATAATGATAGAAATGACAAAATAGTTTGTGACAAAAGGATTGACATGTCAAGAGTTTTCCCCAAAGCATGATTTATGTGTGCCAATTTTATGCCAAGACCAAGGTAGGTGGGAAAATGGAGGGAAATGATATGGATGAAATGGATGGATGCCAATGTTAAGAGGAAGGCATAGGAGATGAGATGACTTGCCCCCAAGTGTAAAAGTACACATAGATGATTTATTTTACACATGACGCCTGTTTGCCAGGTTTTCATCATGGTACTTATCCAGGGCGCCTGTTTGCCAGGTTTTCACCATTGGATGAAATTTTTCTCTTTACTATTTTATTGACTTTTTTGATTTTTTGGTGTCACCAAGACGCCTGTTTGCCAGGTTTTCATCAAGGTGATGATTTTTTTTATTTTTCAATTTTTTTTTTGTATTTTTGATTTTGCAGATAGTCTGGATGTTTTAGATGACCACTGACTGTTCTGATTCCACTGACAGTGTCAATGTAGAGACTGGTGCCATGATATGCCAATAATGACCTTGCTGAAGAAGTTGTCTTGTCAAGATCGTAGCGCTTGTATACAATTGATCGATGTCATTGTGATCCTTTCTGATACTAGAGTTGGTCTTATCAAAATACGCACATCGCAATAGAGTGCCATGAGAGTCCTTGTGATAAAGAGTTGCTGCCATGATGTGACAGATTTGTGACGTGGGATTTTTGGACTTTAGGTGAGATGTAGGATTATGACAAATGATGGTAGATGTGGAAAGGTTGTTTGGACGTTTGGATGAATCACTTTTTATTTTCCAAACTTGGGATGGTGGATGACGAATTTTGAAGTTTTGATTGGGACGGCGTTTGGAACCAACACTCTTAGATGCCTTGTTTGATGA
>VDFB02053837.1:0-11707 GCA_007258455.2 Sequoia sempervirens | reverse complement strand
GTTTAATTATTTAAGTGTTTTTTTCTAGGTTTTCTCATTAAATTTCTTCTTTACATTTCTCTAATTATTTTTCTCATCCCTTTGTCTTTTTCATCCCTTTGGAGTGTGTGCCTCACATCCTTCCCTCACCACCCTCTCCCCTATTTCTATCCAAGTCTGCTATCTAATTTTCATTTCTCTCTCTGTCTACTAATCATCTTGATGATGGATCATGGAGTATGATCCAAAACATTGATGAGGAAAAATTTGCACATAGTTTTATCCAGAAATATTGATTACTAATAAAATATATATATTTAAGACAAAATTAATATTTTTTCTTAAATTAATGTCTTAAATCCCTCTTGTATGTAGTAGTGAGTCTTTCTTTAGCCGATTTCCTGCTCTACAAACCAAGGGAAAACCTTAAAACGTAGGAGTTGAAACACCAAACTGTTAATTAAACTTCCCTACAACATGCAATCACAATATTTTCTGCCAAAAATTATCTACCTAAAATTCCCTCCAAATGCATACACGACCTGACCAAGGCACCAAAAATACCTATTGCTAAAATGCACCCAAAATTTTTTTTGTGTGGAATCATTTTTAGGGGAAAAAAATCATCTATCTACATTGTCATTTTAATATAGGTTGTGAAAATTAAGATAAGCATGATGTGCTCCTAAAATTACTAAAGTTCAAACTTTTATAAAAATATAACATCTATAAAAATGATCAACACACAATTGATTTCATAGATTATAAAATAATTCTATTTTTTAAAAATAATTAATATAAATCCTGAAAGAGAAAATTTCCGCATACCAAAAGCAATCATTGTTATTTCTATTTTGCATTATTAAGATGGTCGAGTATATCAGCAAGTGAAGATAGAAGTGAATCAATCTTCATTTTTAGGGAAAAATGTTCTTTTTTAAGGGAAAAATCTTCCTTTTCAATAGACTCGACCATTACATTTCTATAATCCATGTAAATTGAATCTAATTACTTCTAGAAATAACTACTTGACCTTACATTTTTAAGGCACTGCTTCTAGAAATAATTACTTTTACAGACATTAAGTTTCTTCAATCCATGTAAATTGAATCTAATTGCTTCTAGAACTAACTACTTTACCTTTTGAAATGAAAGTGTCTACAAGACAACCCTCAAAATGCAATTGGATTGTTTAAATCATATTTTATTAATTAAATTTCTCTTTGATACATTTGACATGCTAACACAACAAGAAAATAAAACTAGCTTCAAATCATAGTTAAAAAGATTAATGATTCATTAACATAATGAGTAATAAAGTTAAAGAATGTAAATGTTAAATTTTTTTATAAAATATGTGAAGGCCTTAAGACTGCATTGAGAGGCAATTCCTTCCACACAATAGGTATTTTTGGTGCACCAAGCAACCTAGGTGGCCAAATGGCCTGCTTAGTTAGGGGTCCCATGAGGGGCACTTAAGCTCTATGGATTATGATCAAATTCAAAAGAAAAAACAATAGATGAGTAATAGTCACTTATTCAGTCATTTTTATTTGTCTGATATTATTCATTTATTTAGTTATTTATTTAGTCATTTAGTTGTGATTTTACCCGATGACCCAATTAGTCACTTATAAATGACCAAATTAGTCATTTATTTTCCAAATTCTACTAGTGTTAGTCATGTGACTAAAAGTTTTAGTCGCATGACTAAAAGTTGTATTCACATAGTCATTTATTTTCCAAATTCTACTAGTGAATTTTGCATACACTAATTCAACCCCCCCTCTCATTTTATTGGTGTTATTTCAAAAAATAGTACTAAGACCCCTTATGAATTGTGATGAAGGGATCTTTCTTGGGTACTCTACCTAAAGCAAGGCCTACAAATGTTACAATAAGAGATTTGGAAGAATGATTGAAATTGCATATGTTAACGTATATGAAGACTTGTGTTAGATCTCACAACAACCTAAGGTTTTTGGATCTGATATAGCTCCCTAGATTGAAGAAGAAGAAGAGAAAGAATAGAAGGAACCAAAACTAGAGAATTCTCCCAAGGCTCAAGAAAAATATGTTCAAAAGAACCATTTTATAGATCAAATCGTTAAAGATAAGAATGAAGGTGTGTTGACTAGGAGAAGTTTTGCAAGAGAAAGTGAGAAAGTGAATTTGTGTTTACTGTCAATAGTTGAGCCCAATAACTTTGTTGATGCTAGCAAAGATGAAGGTTGGTTGAAGGTAATGGAAGAAGAATTGGACCAAATAGAAAAGACCTAGATGTGGGAGTAGGTTCAAACCAACTAACAAGAATATTATAGGAACAAAGTGCTAAATGAAAATGGTGAAGTTGTAAGGAATACGGCTAGATTGGTTTGAAAGGGCTATTCACAAGTTGAAGGTATTGATTTTGAGGAGAATTTTACTTTGGTGGTCTACATGGAGGAAATAATGATGTTTCTTTCTTCTTTTTCTCTAAGAACTCCAAATTCTATCAAATGGATGTCAAATCAACATTCTTGAATGGTGATTTAGAGGAAGAGGTGTATATTGAGAAAATTAGATGGTTTCTAGTTATAAAAAAGATTCAGATATGGTATGCAAACTCAAGAAAGCTCCTAATTTTTGGTATTCTCATTTGGATAAGTACTTACTTCAGCAAGGATTCAAGAAAGGTACTAAAGATGGTAATATTTTCATTAAGGTTTAGGAATATAAGATCTTGATTGTGGTTGTATATAGTGATGAGATCATCTTCGGTGGAGATGATGATATGTGTAAGAAGCTTCTAGAGGAGATGTAAAAATAGTTTGATATGTCTATTATTAGTGAGTTTTCTTTCTTCCGTGGGCTTTAAATTGTTCAACTTGATGATGGTATCTATATTTCTCAAGCTAAGTATGTAAAGAAGATGTGGAAAAAGTTTTCCATTGAGGATTCCAAACTAGAAGGTACTCCTATGGTCACTAGTTGTCACTTTAGAAAATATGACAAGTCTTTGAAGCTTAATCAAACTCTTTATAGGTCTATGATTGGAGAATTATTGTACTTAACTGCTTCTAGACCTAATATTATGCATGAAGTATGTTTGATTGCAATATTTCAAGTTAATCCTAAGGAAACTCATGAGAAATAAGTGAGAAGAATTTTTATATATTTGAAAGGAACTCTAGATTATGGTTTGTGGTATTAAAAGGATGGTAAATTTTATTTGAGTGCTTATACTAATGCTGATTGGGCAGGATGTGTGGATGACTAGAGAATTACTAGTGGAGGTGTATTTTTCTTGGGAGAAAGATTTGTCTCTTGGTTTAGTAAGAAGCAAGACTCATTGTCATTATCCACAAAAAAAGATGAATATATTATTGCAACATCTTGTTGCACCTAGGTTCTTTGGATGAAGTAGAATTTAAAGGATGTAAAGGTGGTATATGATGAACCAATTCCAATATTATGTGATAATACCAGTGCAATTAACATTTTCAAGAATCTAGTGATGCATTCAAGAACCAAATACATTTCTATTCGGTATCACTTTCTAAGATAAAAGGTTGCATAACAAAAAGTTACATTGGATTATGTGCCTACTAAGGATTAGATTGAAGATATCTTCACTTAGGCACTTTTAATGGATACTTTTGAATATCTTCAAAAAAATTTAGAGGTCATTTCCCCTCCTTTCTCTAACTAGATGCATAGATGGTGCATCTATCTAGGGGAACAAATTCATGTTATATCTTTTTCTCTTGGATTGAAGTGTGCTACATCTCAGGAGCAACACAAAGTTGGTTGGTTGTTGTTGATAGGGAGATCTTGTATAATTACTTGAATAAAATCTATAGGTGTTGACCATGTATAGTTGGTTGAAGAAGATATCACCTTTTTTTATTTGCATACACCATACACCTCATTTCCCCTTCCATTGTTCATACATCTCGTATCCTTTCCATACCATCATACACTCCATTTCATGCATTTATAACAATTAATTTAAGTACAATTAAGTCATGTCACATCAAATCTAGTTGTGAATAGTACTCTACAAATTCACATGAGTAATTTTTTATTTCAAAATACTTATCTAGTTACATACATTAATTAACCATAATTGACATAGTGATTATTGATTTCTTGCATGTTTATGTATTAATTCTTGCATGCTTCATATTTATTTTGATATTTTCATTACATATCCTCTAACAAGAACCATCCAATCACATGTGGACACTTAATACCATTAGTTGGGGAAGGGTACTTTCTTAGTTTAAAAAAAAATCTCAATTTTCAAAATAGAACAATTCCACAACCTCTTTCCATTATATTTTCCCCATTTTTCAAAAATTACCAGCTTAGAGGGGAAGATAAAGGTAAGAACCAATTGAATTGAGAATATATTGTACAATGAAATTGGTGTATGAAGTAGTGTAGAACTAGGACAAACCAAAATTGAGAGAATTGGAGCGAAAATTGAAGAACATGGCACTATTATGAAGAAAAAAATACTATCATGGGTGGAGATATTATTAGGAGGAAGCCTACAACACACAACCAACTATTGGAGGATAGGTTATGTTTTCTTATCTTCCAACAGTCTAGTTGGTTGGAATATTTCTTGAAATTAACAGAGTTCAATGAACCCATAACATGACAGTTTTCTTCCACTCTATAAAATGGTGTATCCATTGTGCAAGGATTAAGACTGGATGCATTTGTGGCTACCATAGCTAAGGTATTAGGACTGACATGAGAGGGGTAGGAATCTCCACTAAAGGAAGATGTCATCACTACAAGGAATGAGTTATGTCAACTAGGTGAGAACCTAGATTCATCATCATAAAATACAAAAAGATTATCCCTACCCTAGCTTTGGGCCTCAGTAGTTGCCTACATAGTTAAATACTTGACTTGTGATGGTAGGTAGTCTTTGTTGTATATAGTGCACTTTAAGTTTCTTAGTCATCTTTGACATGATAGAAGAGGAAATGCTCCAAATTTTCTTTACAATTTGTTAAAAATAATGATCTCTAAATATAAGAGAAAAGGGCTTGATACAACATTATTACATTTTTCTTGGTTACATTATTGGTCAAAAGAAGTTTCAAAATTTAGTTTCCACATGTTTCTTGGGAAATATTTTTTGAATGTCACGACATTAATGACATCCTTATTACATCCAATGAAGAGAATAGGGGCCAAAAAAAAAAAATGGAAGACCCTACTATTGCAAAGATAGAATTTCCCTCTAGATCCCATTTTGTGTCACCTACTTGTAGCATAGGGGAGCCAATGGAGCAATATTTGCAAGATACTGAGCCTAAAACTCTAAGGAACACACATTAGAGGAGAAGAAAAACCTCCTACCAAGAATAAGAAAAAGTAAAGGTGAATCTTCTTTTACACCTACAAGAGGATAGAAGAAACCCACATAGGCTAGGAATTCACACTGCTTGAAGAGGAAAGGTGTCATGAGAGGATCAATTAATAAATCAGAAAAATAAGATGTTGTGATAGTGGAAAAAAATTCAAAATTAAAGTGGGGTTCCTCTAAAAATGTACATACACTAGTCAAACAAGCATGGTATTTCATAAGCTCCTATGAATCCTATTCATAGGATACATTCGTTGCAAAGAAGATGAGAAAAAGAACCCCATCAAGTCCTAATGATGAGGTTTGTGAAAATACAATGGGTGATGATGAGCAATTTCTAGAGAAAGACGAAGAATTTTTTATTGAGTAAATGAATATTAAGGAGTTGCAGGAAGCACTTGAGAGGATAAATCAATTAGAAAATTGGTGAAGTCATATCAAGAAAAGGACAGTGAAAGGGACATAAAAATGAAGGAATTAGAGGAGAAATTGCATACATTTTGGCATGGGTATAAACTAGAAATCCTTGCACAGATTGCCATTAAGAAAAATAATAAGGAAATTGTACCTGAAGAAAGACCTCCTCAAATTAGAACTCCAACTGGTCCCACTATAGCATCCTTGGGGTATGAATTATGGAAAATAACCAAGGAATTCTCTTAGGAAAAGAAATTTTGGGAGAAGGAAAAATCATACATGTTGGCTAACCACACCAAGGCCCTTGAGAAATAAGAAACAAAAGTGAATAAATTGACAAAAAATATTGAGGAAATAGTAGATAAAGTTGCACAAATACTGAAATGCATGCCTCCTACTAGGGCACATATGCATTATATTTGCAGGAAAAATACTTATGTTTCCAATTCATTTAGTTAATCAATGGTTTTCTAGTTTCTTTGAATAATAAATTTGTGTTTCTATAAATTTTCTCTACTAACACTGAAATGCAAGATCAACTATGTGAGTTTTACTTACATAATCTTGCTCTGCCAAATGACATAGAATGGAACCCCATGATATTTGTGGGAGATTTGCAAGTTATATCATTACCCTCTTATTTCAAGAATGAACAAAAAATGGGTGAGATAATGCAAGATTATATTGAAAGAAAAATATATTGCTCTAAATATTCAAAAAGAGTCAAAGGACCCCAATGCAATTGTAACATAATGGACAAGTCTCCTAAAGCATAAGGGTATAGGTAGGAAAATAATAAATATTAGAGAAAATGGCTATAATGGGATGCAACAAAAAGCTATAGGACTCATCCACTGTGCTTTTAAGTTTGTACAACAAAGATGGACTAAGTTGACTCTTGAATTGCAAAAGAAGGAATCACACTCCTTGTGCAACTTTCTAACCATGCTTGGAAGATCTTGTAGATATATATACATTTCCAGAGCCAGCAAAATTAATTGGTTAAAAAATACCTTTCATCCACCTATGCTCCTTTATCCAGTGCCACATTGGACAGGGGAGAGCCATGCATAATTGGAAGAGGTAGAAAATTTCAAATGGTAGAGGCTTTCATGTTATGGGGGTTACTACTTGAGATAGAAAAAGGGAGTACATGTAGTTGTAGATTTTAGGGAAGACCTTACAATACAACCTCTGCCCTTGAATGAATACTTGAGGATAAACGATTGCTATAGTTGGGGGGAATGATGAGTTTGATTATTAGCTAGTTTTCTCTTGCTTAGTTCATAATTTTTAGACATTGTAAGCTAGTATTTTCATATATATTCCTAAACTTATGCATCTTTTTATATCCTTCATGCAACCTAAACAAAAAATTGATAAGGAAATATGATTATAATATGTTAGTATTTTCATGGATAAATATGTCACTTCCTGTAAAATTTGATATGAACTTGTGTTTGATTCATTATTATTAATAGTATGTGTATGTTAGATGAAACTAACTAGTTGCAGCCAGTAACCCGTAGCAACTGGAGCACTCAACCCACATCCAAAGGATCATGAACAACATGGGAATTCTAGGTCAATGAATGCCCAACAATTCTAGAATAAATGAAGGTGTTCATTGATAATGTCAAATTGTGAATCACCAAGGTAATGAATAAACAAGATAGAGGGAGAAGGGACCAATATTGTTATGCTCATGTGATAGCTTGACTATGTCTCTATCAAAACTATTTGAGAAAGATTCTTGTTTCAACTTCTCTTCTATTGTTCTATTAATTATAGTTTGTTTTTTTTATTATGGAACAAACAGGTTTGAGAGGAAACCTGAAACCTTTAATAGTAAGAAAGCGTAAGATAGAACATTAATAGAGCACAAAAAAAAAATAGGACACTACCCACAAAGAGATACACAAAACAAAACCAGGGTAGAAATGACAAAAAACTGACAGAAATCCACAAAACAACCGGCCACTAGGCCAGGTTCCAAAGACTCTCTGCCGCTTCCTGCTCTAGATTGTTCATATTGAGTGCAGACTTCTTGATCTTCTGGATGTTGACCAATGCTTGGTCATCCTTCCTTTTCAAATTAGCTCTGGTCATGTTGCTCAGTCCCCCACTATCCAGCTGCCCATCCTCATTGTCCAAGTTGAGAAAAACAATAGTTTTAACCTGATGGGATTTTTCCAGATTTTCCACCATGGTGTTCATGGTCTATGCAATTGATTTTAAGATTTTATGGTTCATGATCAACACTTTGTGGAGCAAAATTTTAATGTTCCTCAACTATTTTTCCATATCCACCTGCTTACCATTGTGATTGCCTTTAAAATCTTGTAATTCCTTCACTGTTTTCTTGAGGCATTCCACCATATACTTCTTCTCCTCTTCTGTCCACAACCCAGTAGCCCGACCACTTAAACTGCCTCTATTATTATCCTCCATGGTTTTCTCCAATTTTCTACTCATGGCTCTTTGATTTAACTTAATTTCCTTGATTTCAAAAAATGCCCATCTCATTAGCCTAGAATTATCCACTGCCCCATTGTAGGCAATAGCAAGCACATCAGTGGGAAATTCCCATTCCTCCTAAAAATAGTGATCCCCTACCTTGAGGTCCATAGGGAAGTAGGATCTCTCTTCTCTGTTCGTCGCAGGATAGTTGGAGTACTCAAACAACAACTCCGACTACAGTTCCTCTTCATTTACATCATAGGAGGTGTCCTCCGACATTTTTCTCTTAACCTTTTTCAAAGAAGAATCCCTAGGTTTACTCTTGTCCTTTCCATCAACCCTAACCTTAGGCGATTGGGGAGGCAGATTCGACATAACTTTAAAATGATCATAAATGAGGACAAGCAAACCTTCATGAAGGATATGATACCTAATAGGGTTGTTTCTATGGTTTTTTAGACTAGTATTCAGAGAAGAAGCTAGAAAAAAAGGAAACGAAATCCTAACCTGGTGCCTAAAATGATTCAGCAAGATGAAGTGATACCCGAAGACTCTGGTATAACACCCATCCAAAGTGACATATTCCATCAGCACATTCAAAACCCTCCTCCAATGCGAAACAATACTATCCATGTTGAAATAGCTTTTGGAGGTCCTACGTAATTCCTCCTTCTCTGCCTTTGACTTGGGGAACTTGCTAATCGCTTCATCAGACTGCTTCCTATCCCTATAGAATTTTATGCCCTTTGTAGATAGACCAGTAACCTCAACAATCAACCATTCATTGATAGTAACATGTCTACCGAATAGGTTAATCTCGCCATTATGCCAGTCTTTCTCAAAAACCCTCGTAACCTCAGGATCCCAGCCATGGAGCTTTTCAATGTAAACGATAATGCCACCATTCTCTAGCTTCTTCCATAGCTTAGAATTTTTTTCAACTGCTCGCTGCTAATCGGTTCCACTCTGTGACTTTTTCCACCCATTGTGCTGCCAGCAAGAAAGGAATAGTCCAAAACCCTATGGAAAAAAACAACTAAAATTCCCAGAAAGCATGCGAAATAAATCACATGCAACTGGGGGATGAGATAATTATCCCTTGACCAACTCAAAATAATAATTAAAACGCAGTCTTGAGACTATAGGGGAGGACACTCAGCCATCATTCAAAAGAATGGGAAATTGCACCTGCCCGTGGGTATGATCATACATCAACATATATTTGACGTCAGCATCCAACTCATCCTACCCCTGCTAGATCACCTTACTCAGAGCCTTGACACCTTTGTTGGAAAAGAAATCTGCCACCGTCTTTATCTCACGGTAAACATGCTTTATGAAACTTTTCTCAAAGGTATTAATTATTTCCTTAGAGAGATCAATCCAATTTTCTATTGACCATGAGGGTTTATGAAGACCCTTTAAGCATTGGATGATATTGTTTGAGTCACCTTCAATCCAGACGTATTTATACTTTAATTGGCTAACCAATTTCAATGTCTGGAAAACCCCCGAGGCTTCCGCCACATGGTTGGTTTGAGTGCCTAAAGGAACTACCATAGCCGCAATAAAAGCACCATTTTCATTCCTTATCCCCCCTCCACTCCTGGCAGGCCCAGGATTTCCCTTGCTCGTGCCATCAAAATTGATTTTGACCCAGCCAGGGGGGGGAAGACTCCAGTATATGCCCTCTCTAGGGTCCTTAATACTTTTAAACATATCGAACATATCCACATTGATTTTCCAAGCTCCCACAATTCTACAATCATACTCCTGCATACTGACCTTACCATTGCCTTTCAACTTCTTGTTAATCAAATTAAAGTTTTCACCCATAGCTCTAGTAATCTTACCAAACACCACTTCCTCTGAGAGAGCAGCATCTCTGAATATTGTGTTATTGCATTCTTTCCATAAACCCCAAGCAAGGTGAGGAAAGATATAATTCTAGAGCAAATTCAGGGCCCAGTTCTTTGAGGGGGCCTCCCATTGGTTATAAAAATCCACAATAGTTCGAGGAAAAACCCAGTTGAGATCCCATATTCGAAAAATCCTACACCATATTGCATGAGCAAATAGATGTGAAGAGGTCTTAGCCTTAGCACAACACAAATAGCACCTGTTAGGAAAGGAGAACCCCCTCTTATGAAGATTATCATTAGTAAGTTGCTTATTCTGAAGAACGATCTAGGCAAACAAATTAACTTTCAAAGTAAGTTTTTTCACCCACACCTTATCCCAATCATGGACATCAATGCCAGAGTAACAAGAGGCCACAAAAGAAGACACGGAGTAGGTACTAGAGGGAGAAAGACACAGAGTAGGTACCAGAGTAACAATATTAATTATAGTTTGTTGCAAAAGACTCATTCACCTTATATTTTTGAGGAGAGTAGACACTCACATTTAGTTTTTTGTTTAGTTTCATTTTTGAGTCCTTATGCAAATAAATCTCCTCCCATGCCTGTATTTGGGGATCATTGGTTGAGGATTGAATCTAGTTAGAGTTGTAGATAGATTGTACTTCTAGTTTTCATGCTTTAGTAAGACAATTGTCTATTATGATTAGTTGATTTAGTAACTTGTAATTGGTTTAGCTTGTGGGTATAATAGCTTGAGAAAGGGCCATTGAAGCTACTATCCACCCACGTCCATTTTTGTTGTTAGAGTAGATGTTTCATGTTACATTCATTTTAATTGAGTTCATGCTTGTATGTGTTCTACAACATTACATTGAGTCAAGCTTCAAAGTAGTTAATCAATTGAGTTGTGAAGAGTCAGTAGTTAGTGGTATAGTTATTGTAGAGTTCAGATTTAGTAGTTAACCAGTTATAGCACTAAGCTGAGAGTACCCATAACAAAGGTGGAAGATTAAGTTATTTACTCTACTCTGCAAGTTTATGCTTTACTTTCCTTTTCAATATTTCTTATTTTATGCACATGTGTAAACCATTTTTATTCAACAACATAGGCTTTGTAGAGTCCCTAAGTGCACATACAATGTCAACATCATCACAAGCTTATGAAGCCCTAGTTGATAATTAAATGGAATATTTGTGAGGGTTTAGTGAACTTTTCAACTAGGAGACTTTCCTCTAAATTGAGTGTTTATCCATGAATCACCAAGTTTAGTGAACATTAGAAAGGCCTTACAAAGGTCAACTAGTTTCCAAATTATAATAGAGGTAATGACCTCAAATATGGTATGGGCCCAATTTTTTGTGGAATTATAAGAGGACAAATGTTCAGTTACACATAATAGTTTTACTAATAAATTTACCATTTAGTAATGATTTTTGGAAGAGTAAATATTGGGTTCACATGGAAAACTTAAATTAAAAAGGCAAACTAAATGAGAAATATGAGGGAAACAGGTCAACAAATTGGGAAACGTAATATGGGGTAAGATAATATGGCTAAGACTAAATGCAGGTTTCACATGGGAAACTTAACTAGAAGTGGAAAACTAAGGGGGGATATGGA
>VDFB02053836.1:0-15769 GCA_007258455.2 Sequoia sempervirens | reverse complement strand
CTCTGCCTGCACAACCAACAAAACTCATCATTCTTTCTTTTCTAGGTACTTTTTGGGTCTGCAAGTCCAACCAGATGCATTTCAAAGCAGTCACATACCATCCCTGACCTGCACCAATCCTTTCCACATCCCAGGCATACCAGTCTGATGATGAATTCATATGTTAGGCATCTCAACTACACCCCAATGAGCTACTAACACCAAGACCTTGTTGGTCTTACATACACAATACGTGCATTTAGAGAGCACTGGCCCATATATGCTTCCTCCTCAACTTGAGGCACTTGTTCATCACACCTTTTGCTTATTGGATCAACCCAATAAATATTGTACTTCAAAAATTTAGTGAGTTTACACTATAAGCATCTTTAGTTCTCCACATTTTTTAAATGATATGAGAATGGTTATTTAAATACAGAAGCTTGTGTGAGACGCTAATTAGAAGGGATCTTTGCCTTCAGCAGATTCTCTCTACTAGGAAGTTTCTAAAATTGAATTACATATACCCAACCCTGGTAGGAATGCAACAGGTTCATGATATAACTTTCCATGTTAGAAATTCTTTTGGAATATTTCAATCTTGCAATTACCACAAACGCTTTCTTCTCATAAATTGTTTTCTGTGAAAAAATGGACGAATAGCAAGCAGAGTCCAGAAGGTTGTTGGAGAAGGTGGCTAGGTATCCACTTTCGGCTAGATATCCACTTTCAAGTTTATCAATTACTTTCAATTTAGAAAACAAATTATCATGAATTAATCATTGCTCTTTCTACTGCAATCTTTCTCTTTTACATGTTAGATTTTGCAAGGGTATCACAGAAGACCTTGAGCTCTGATGATGAAGGCTAATGAATAACAGAAAAGATAGGATTTTTCCCTCTCATAACAGCTACAAGAGTAAAGTGTGAAAGATATTAAGCTAGAAAATGGAAACATTTGCAAATTTGAACTTTGGTGGTCAACATTGTAGATGGCAAAGTGAAAACTACGAGACTGCACAGAGAATGGTTCATGTTGTATACAACTGTGACACCATGGCATGGTTGAGCACTTCATTGGATAATTGTTATCAAGTATGGAAAATGGATTGATAATGTAAAATCCAAGTACATAAAGAAAAATTAAAGCAAGTAAATTGGATTGAAGCCAACTTTTGTAGGAGTGTCCACTGAATTGACATCATTGGTCATCTTTTATATGAATGAATTGTTAGGAATAAAGGTGAACACCACAAATGAAAATCTGAAATTAAACCCTTAGGAACATGAAAAACCATTCATCTAAAAGAGCTGAATTGCAGATACCATTAATTGAGGTTATGACAAAAATCAGCCATATAAAAATCAGCAAACCACATAGAATCAACACATAACACAGGAATTAAATGGAGAAACCCTTTGAGGGAAAAAAATCCACAGGAAAGAGGCCAAGATTGTATTGATCTTCAAATACAAGAGACATATACAACAATCTTCCTTCTACTCCCAATTCTAGTACCTATTGTGTACTTGTAAAAACACTATATCCATACACCATCCAAGAACCCCAATATATAGAGTTGCAGAGAAGCCTTATAGGCCCAAAATGGGTGCCAAAATTTGCCTCTTAAATTCTCCATGCCTTGTCCATTGGTTTTCCCTCTTTGGAATGTGAAACAACATTCAAATTTCCCTCATTTAACTCTCTTTCCTAGGTGCCAAACTTGGGAAGTTCAACAATCACGTTTTACTTTATTATTTTGTCTGTTATCACCCCCCTAGGCATCCACACGAGGGGATAGGAAATTATGTACACAAGGAATAATTAATTTACAATTACCCCTTAACAGCTTCCTTTTGAACGTATCTAAAACATATAATGGGGACAATAATACAATGGCATAGGATTTGCAACGTTGATGGCACCTTATCCTAACCTGAATGATCATATGCTATACAAATTCTAATTATTAAATCTTTTTATTAGCAGCTCTTCTAATTAAATCTGCACTGAAAGGAATAGGATAATTAAATGGAAGAATTATGTCGTTGAGAAGTTTATAGTTAATGCAGACCTTCTTTTTTCCTCTCTCTCTGTGAGCTCTTTTATTTACCAGAAATGTACGGCATGCAAATGGATTTTTACTACGCCTGATAAAATTTCCTGTTAATTATTTTACAAGATGTTCATCCATTTCTTTTACCCGCTGGTGTTGATGTGTTTTTCGCGGGACTCCACTAACGTAATAAAGTTGCCAACGGCTCTCTATTCTCTCTTTGATCAAAGTATTCCGCATTTAAGATTAAAAAGAAAGTTCGCGCGCTCCAAACTCCCAAGGTCTTTTAATGCGAATAGGCTCAGCTTAGGCTCGATGTGATTTGCTGGTATTTCAAGGGGACTTATGGAATTGTTCAGCAGCGGAGAAAGGAATTCAAATGTTCGAAAGATTTGTCTATGAAGTTTGGGTTTCCTATTCTAACCGGAAAGTACTGAATGAAATGGTGTAAAGGTTAAGAAGGTTAAATCTATTCTAAGGTGTGGGACATGGCGATCAATCTTCACAAGCTTCAACCAAACTTCGCTTTGCCTCGCATCGGACAACTTCCACGGAGTCGGTGCAATCTTCAAGGGAGATGACTAAAGATATTCAAACCATCACTTGACATGAAGATACCATCACAACGATGCATACCATCATTCAAACTGTGATTGAAGTTAAGTGCATGATATTCCAGTTGACCACACAAGGCAATATTATCTACCATCGCTAGAATACACTAGGTGGGTGGTTGATAGACGGTAAGTTGCTTAGATCAAACACCACATTCCATACACTCAGCATCTACTTCATGTTTGTAAATTTATACTCTACTACTTGAAGTAGGAAGGGATAGAAGAAACCCTCGCTAGCTATCCTCACAGAACAAGATGAATTTCACCATCAATGAAAGATCTTTTATTATGAAAGTTTTACACGACAATTTCTTACAAAGTTTTCAAAGGAAAACTTTCCTTCTCCTCCAACTACACTATCAATCTACTTCTAAGTTATCTCATTATTCTAACTCCTACTCTAATCTTCTCTACTGTCTAATGTCTACTGAAGATACAAATGAGGGGGACTCCCCCTTTATATAGCTGGCCAAGTCCAACGGACGGCTCAGATTACAATCGGCTGGATGGCCCAGATCGTGCCACCTCAGCCCTAAACATGATTTACCCTAAAAACCGCCACAAAGGAGAGTGGGGTAATAAATGCGTCATTAATGGCCACCACCCTTCTAGAAGATTCCCGTCTACGGACGCGTTCACACTGTTCTTGATCTTCGTACTCGGCCAATTCTGATGATCGCTTGGAGGAGGGTAAAAGAGACTTTAAGATTGCTACCTCGAGTAATAGAATTTGGTAGAATCTGGAGTCCAACCGCTCTTGATTTTCTCCTTGACCCTTGCTCGAACTTCCATTCTTGAATTTGAAGGACTTCTCAGTCTTGGACTAGATCATTTCCGCTTGCCATGGGTGCACATTGGATTCTTGAGGAGAAACTCCAACACTTAGCCATTTCTTGCAACTTTCCTTCAAAACTTTATCTTCCTCCGAAGGTCGTAATATCATCGTGCTTCACCACCTCCAAACATCGTGCTCTGGCCTCGACGTTCCTCCTGCAAAACAAGCGAGGAGAAGAGTATTAGAACACTTCATAACACAAATTCACCTTACCCGATTTTTCTCGCTTTGATCTTCAAGGGCTCGTCGTTTTTCCTTTGCCAACTTCACGTTCAAATTCTTCGTGCCTTAGCCAAATTTTCAACCCATCCCGCATTCTGCCTGGCGCACTTCACTCTGATATTTCATTCAACTTTGGCTTGAGAAGAAATTCTTTCATCTGGAATTTGATCAAAAATTACCTAGGTGATCATTTTCAAATTCATCGGCCAAGGCACATTTTATTCTATGCCTTAGAAAAATTTCACATTTCCCTTAGGAAATTCATCAACCTGGTGCCCACCAAAAATATTCACCCTGAAGGCCTCGACAAAGCGTAGAAGACTTCAAAATCCATTCCTGATCGACAATCATCAATACCCAGAAGAAAATTTCTTTTAGAACGCGCTAGTCCCATGGGTACCCAACGAACGGGTTCATTTAATTTTCTGACTTTTGATCCTTAGAAAATAATTTTTTTTAGCAAATTTAATCTATTTCTTCATATCCAGGCACATTTCCTTGCTCTGGCTTGAAATTTCTCGTTGACCTTGTGCAATTGGCATCCTCTGACTTATCCCTGCCGATCTACCCATGCCTTAGCAAATTTCTTCATCCCTTAGCAAGCTTGGGCGCATTTCATACCTTGCACTTCCATTTTTGACACTTAGAAAATTCCTTTATCCATTTTCAACCTCTTGGGCGCATTTGGGCTTGTGAGCTTCAACTTTAAACGCCTTAGGAAAATTCATTCTTTCTTTGGCCATCTCCATCTTGGGCGCATTTGGACCCAGGGACTTCCAGTTTCGACACTTGAAGATTTATACAAATTCCTATCCTTAAAGCTCAAGGGCGCATTTGGATAGTCAAAGTTCTACTTTGAAACACTTAGAATATTTTAGAGTCCCATCCTCCAGCAAGGGCGCAAATCATGGCCTGAGCTTTCAATTTCAATGTCTCATCTTCAAGGTTAGGCGCATCTGGCATGCCTACTTCCAATTTCAACACTTAAACCTTTTTTTACTTTTCCCCTCAGGCAAAGGCGCATATGATGGGTTAAGCTTTCAATTTTGCAAGATGGGCGCATTTTAATGGGTCAACATCTAATTTTAACACCTTTATACACTTAGGCGCATTTGACCCTTGGAGGTTCCAACCTCGAACACTTAGGAACTTTCATCAACATCTTTGGAGACCCAGGCGCACTTGACATGTTGAACATTTAATTTAAGGCCTTAGGAAATTTCCAAGTCACATTCTCCTTCAATACCCTCAGGCGCATTTGATAGGTTGTATTTTTAGTTCCAACGCCTTGGACAAAATTTTCATGACCACCTCCTCATACTAAGGCGCATTTAACAAGGTGTATCTCCATTTTGATTAGGGGCGCATATAACATGCCAAGCTTTCAATTTCAACCTTGGGCGCAAATCACCCAGCAAATGTTCATTTTTGGCACTCAGGCGCATTTGACCCCCTGTGGTTTCATTTTTCAACCTTTTAACATTTTCTTGCCAAATCAACTTGTAAGGGCGCATTTGGCCTAGTCTCCATTCATTTTCTGTCATGGGCGCACATGACCCCCTGAGCTTCCAGTTTCATTACTTAACAAACAAGGGCGCATTTACCAGGTTAAGTTTTCATTTTTTTTATGCCTTAGAAAAATTTTCTCATCCTCCTCAAGTCAGGCGCATTTGGAGGGTGGAGCTTTCAGTTTTAACGCCTTAGAAACCTTTTCAAGTTATCCTCTTCAAAGAGGGGCGCATTTAGGACCCTCTACTTCCAGTTTTTGAAATTTAGAAAATTTTCAACCTCCTTCCTTCCCAAGGCGCATTTTAGCATGTCTACTTCCAATTTCAAGGGCGCACAGCATAGGTTGTACTTTCAGTTTCAACACCTTTGATAGATTTTCTGTTTTTGCTTTGGGCGCATATGGCATGGTCAGTTTTGGAAGTGAGGCGCAAATAGCACATGGAGGTTCCAGCTTTGAGAGGGGCGCAAATGGCATGCCTAACTTCCATTTTCAACTTAGGCGCACATGAGACCCAGAGGTTTCAATTTTAACTTAGGCGCATTTGGCCACATCAACTTTCGATTTTTTTGCCAGGCGCATTTGCCTACCAAGCATCAATCTTTAACACTGGGCGCATTTGGGACCTCCACCTTTTATTCTTAGCTTGGGCGCATATTAGACCATCGACCTTCACTTTTGAGCTTGGGCGCATATAGCACTAGCAACTTCAAGTTTGTGCCTTAGCCGTTTTTAGCTTTTATTTTTGGGCGCATATGACCTAGCAAGCATCCATTTTTGCTTTGGGCGCATATTGCACATGCCACTTTCATTTTGTCATAGGCGCAAATCATCATGGCTACGTCTATTTCCAACACTGGGCGCATTTTGCCTACCAAACATCCATTTTCAACACTGGGCGCATACAAGTGGGTTTACTTTCAGCTTGAGGCGCATATGGAGGGTCCTACTCCCAATTTCAAACACTTAGAATATTTTTCTCATGGCATCTTTACCTTCAAGGGCGCATTTTACCATAGGAGGTTCCAATTTCAGTGACTTAGAAAAATTTTCAACCATCTTGAAGCTCAAGGGCGCATTTGGACCCAGCTACTTCCAGCCTCTTATAGCAAGTTTTGGTGCTGGATTCGAAAAATTATCAAACTTGACTTGTTACGTCCCCTTTGCCAAATTTAGGGTGTTTTGATCATGCTAACCCTAATTTGATATTTTTAGAAAGTCTGTCAATCTTTTGCATTTCAAGCCAGCTTCAAGCTCCAAAAAGGTTGAATTCTGCTTTGTTTGGATCCTGGTGACATGATTGAGCCGCTGATGCCCAGTACCTGTATGCCTCTGCTATTTTTAGCAACCTGCTAAAAATAGAAACTTCTTAAAAAGTCTTCAAATTTTGTGTGTTGATTGCTTGAAGGGTATTGATCGTGACAGGATGCTGCTTCTGCCTGGCCACCGCGTTTCGCCCTTGATTTTAGGAAACCCTAATTGACCTGCTAAAAATAGCAACCACTTGATTCTTCATTCTCTGTAGCTCTGTTTGCCTTGAAATTCGCGCCAAAGACTCTTCATCACATGTTTGACTTGTGCTCGCCGAGATTTGGTACCAACCTGCCAATTATAGCTGCTGCCGAAGTGACTTACTATTTATAGTAAGTGCCCGTTCCTGAGACTTCCTTTGCTCTGTTTGCTTTGAAATTTGGACAGTGTGCCCTTCGGTGGTGAACTTGCCTATGTACGCCGACGCCAAGATTAACTTTCTATTTATATCCTGCGCCTGGAACATCTTACTAAAAATAGCAAGTTCTCTGATTGTCTTCAAATTTTGCCAGCAGATTCTCAGAAGGATGCTGATTAGGATGGATTCCTTAGTTTTGAACATTTCGACCCCTGATTCCTCATTTTTAGCGCTGAAGCTCGAAACCCTAATTTTGTGCATGCTGCTTAGATGAGCTCCGTTTGACCTCGTTTCAATTGCATGCTAGTCAGTTTGCAGTTCTGAAGCGAGCACTGCTCAAGAAGTGTACCTGAAAAAAAAAAAAAAAAACTGAAAAGTGGTACGATTTGCGAATGAATGTCATAAACCCAAAAAACCCAGAAAAATCTTCAACATGCAAGCACTGGCTAAAAATAGTAAGTTTCCGAAAAGTGGTCAGCTCCATTTGCATGTTACACCGTTGCGAAGCTCTTGGAAAACCCAGAAAGAAAATGCTGACATGCGCCGAAAATGTCTGCATGCAACCCTAATATTGGCCTCCGAAGGCCGAGTGCCGAAAGTTGTCATCATGCCTTGCATGTAATATCGCCGCGAAGGTCTCGAAAAACCCAGAAGGAATCTCCGGACATGCGTTGAAAAACTCTGCGTTTAAGTCCTGAAAATTGCCTCTGAAGGCAGAACTGCTAAAAATAGCAAGTTGTTCATTTTAGTTCAAATTTAACCTGTGAGTAGCCTGATGCGCTCTGGACGCAGTGTGACTGTCGAAATTTCAAGAGCGCTGACGGAATGCCCTGAATTTCATACTTACTAAAAATAGTAAGTTACCGGAATCTGATGAAAATTTGCTGAGAGCCTGCTGGAAGCATACTGACAACAACGTTAGTCTCTATTTTCAATTTATTCACTTTATTCGACCTCAAATTGGCTGAAAAGATGGAAACCCTAATTCTCAGACTTGGCCAAAACTTCAATTCAAGCTCAATGACGGGCACAATCCCGGGAAGATAGACAGTAGAAAAGAGAGACAAACCAAAACGACCGAAAAGCAAAGCCAAAATTAGGGGGGTCCCCATTTGCAATGGGGCGATGTGTGAAAAATGTCACAACAGGTTCAAACTTAGGAGTGATAGGACCTTTGTGGTTAGGGTTGAATGATCTAACCATTGGGGATAGGATGCACCCTATACTCCTATGTGTGTCACCACACTATTCTTATAGAAGAGTCAAAATCCATTTAGGGGGTAAGTGGCATGAATTCCATTCCCCCCTACCACTAAATCTATGCACAAATAATGTACATCTGTCCTTTGATCTAATCAGGTAATGCTTCAACCAATGCCATCTGATTGCCCCCACACCTTCACTTACACCTCCTATCGTTTATTGGTGGAGTTGTTCATCTGCCATTGACACTTCACATAGAACACTAGGTGTGACCTGCTAAGCCAGTCACCTATACTTTGAAAGGCTCAAGAGGGGATTTAGAGGCCTAATAAGGGTATTGTTTGACAAACAAAAAATGGATACCCAACAAGATTTCATAAGAAATTTTAAAATGTGATCAGATTTGTAAAATTCGTTGCAGTTCAAAGCCAAAATGAACCCCAGTGAGAACTCACAAGTAACCTTCAAATATGTTCCAATTCAGAAAAATCTACCTTAACTAAGGGTTCTAGTAGAAACTCTTACTCTTATATAGACAAATTTTTGCATTAAAGGAAAAAATGAAACCATTTCTCTTCAAACAAGCTCTCCCCACCCCAAAATCTCTACAAGATTTGCAATTCAGCGTAAAAAAAATCCTTTGAACTACGAATTTTGTTGAAATTTTTTCTCCTCTTTAGAAAATCAACTCCAATGAAATGTGAAAATGACCATAAAACCTCTTATATTGCCACCAATGTCCTAGTGCATCATGTGCAAAGGAGCATAAATCATAATCAACAAAAAAGAGAAACTCATGTACATTAAATAGATCATAAGGATATTAGTAAATTCCCCCAAGGAAACCAGGGACACAAATTAATAAATTAGTAGAGTGCATATGATACAATGGATAGATGTAGGTGGGATGAAGCCCTCTATTTATACATCTGATCCTAATAATGTGTGGCTCTTATATACGTAAGAGCCTACCATGCAGACATGAATCCCAAGGTATTCTCACTCATAAGAAACTCTATGAGCCTAGTACAACAGATTTTACAATTCTTTAACATAATATTTATAGGGTTGATTACGTTGCATTGCTTTGTTATTGTTTGTTTGTTTGAGTTTATTCCCCTCTTTTTACGTTACATTCCTAGAACTAGATCTAGATTGAGACTTAAGATGGTTTTTTAGGATTGGCTGTTGGAGTTCTTTTAGCACATGTGATTAGCTATTCTAACTTGCTGTACTTTTGAGTCCCACTGACCTAATTTGGTGATTCATCTTTCATGCTTCCGCCCATCTTGATTCTATTCCAAGCATTGCCCTAGGATACAAATGATTCCAAGCATTGCCCTAGGATACAAATGAAAAAGGATACACTGTGGAATTCATCTTTTTGAAAGGTGACAAAGATATTGTAGAATGGATTTTTTCTCCTTGCAAATTACTTACTCCTGATTTCGCAGAGGACATATGCACAAGATACGTGACAAACTTAAGAATAATCATATCATATGGTTTTTCTATTTGAAATTTGAAGGCGTATTAAGTTTATCAACATATAAGCTTATCAGAATATCTTAATGCTTAAGTAGAGATAATAAGATATGCCAAATATCACTATGTAAATGAAGTTTGAAATAATGTCCTACTTTACCATATTCGTCAGAGATATTAGAAATCTATGCATTGAAAATGGAAATTTTAATTTTTGCAGCAATCTTTGTTCCTGCCATGTTTTATAGTTTATACATGAAACTCATGACATCTAAAAGTTCCTTTTCCCAAAATCTTGGCAGGTGACTGCAATCAGCATGGAAAGCATTTTGGTTGGCGAAGATCTGAGTAGATGTGCATTTGTCTATGGATCACTGAGTTTCTTAGAGAAACTTTCATGTGGTATTGTTCTTTACGTCATTGAAGATTTTCATAGTAAGTATTTGCTGATGGCACTTAAGCTGAATTGATCATTTGTTACAGGGTTTATATGAAAATTGGATTAAGATTTCCTACCAAATAAATATATCTTCAAAATCTCTGGGGCTAGAATGCTCCTATTTCATTGAGCTTCACAAAGATGTTTTTTTTCTTTTTCCGGTAACTAAACCCATTAATTTAGCACAAATAAAATGACAAGGTTAAGTTGGCTCCTTGGACCTTACATTAAATTGAGAAGGGAGAGCCCTTTTTCTGGGCATGCAGTTGGGAGACTATTGGACTTTTATCATTAGGAGGGTTGGGGTGACTAATCCATGGCTCACCGGGGTGGTCTGCGTCTGGCATTATAACATCCCCGTTGGAGAACTTTGCAGCCAAGATTAAAATTGTCTGTTTGAATAAGTGTGGGTTAGCATTTCTACTATTAAACAGAAGTATACGAGTAAAACTGATGCATTCATTTGTTTGTGCAGGCTCTGCAACTAGCTGTTTTACGTCATGGGGTTTGGGAGCATGCCTTTCATTGACAAGATTCTCTCTAGCTGTTGTTCCTGGAGGATGTGCCCTCTTAGGCATGATAGTGACACTAACCATGGATTTAGATGCAGTAAAAATGCCCTCCTCATTACATGAACCCTTACTTGTTTGAAGGAATCTTGAACAGTTATTCTAATGTAGATTCTCTGAGAGGGCGGGGACATTAATTTGAGTCTGGTTATACAAACTAACTGGATGGACTTCAACCTTTTGTCCTAAGGACTGCTTTTAGTTGTCCATGACATGGAGTCATGGACATTGAAGCCAAGTGTAATCCACCAGTTTACAAATTAATGATTTATTATGGGCATCGTAAAATTACCTGAATTCAGGAGGACATGATTATTCAATTACTTGTTGAATAAATGAAAAAAAGTCAGAATTGGAAAGATAATGAATTAATGCTGTTTTTGCATATTTAAGCTTCGATTTAAGTTTCACTCATGGAGAAATCTCTCCTGATGTACATAATATCCAAGAGGCAGGTATACTAGTGGAAAATCCCTACCTTGAATACAGGGATTATAACATTTATTGTAACATTGTAATTAGTGAAAGAACATTTCAATTTTTTAATACTACTTATGCTTCATAAACAAATTTATATATTCAAGAAGTACATACATTACCTCTAGTTGCACGTTCTGATATCATCTCCTATATTGTTTTTGTTTACACATTGAAACAAAGAGTAACTGTCACAATTTCAAACTGCGTAGTTAAAAAAGTGTATAATGCACTTCATACACAGTACGTCCAACTAATTTCAATACAATGGCAGGAGACACTAGTAATGGTGTATATACCTTGCAAAATGTATGTATACAGGAAATCCAAATAAATGTCTTATTCTGTGAAGTTTGTATTATTTTTATTGTTATCTACAAACCTCCACATGATTTAACAACATTCTAGACGTTGTGAGAAATCTACATAAACTTTTGACGTGCATGGTCTGTAGTGGTAAAGCTGATTACAGGAGCCTGGGCACGTCTTCCTACGATACAATAACAATACAATCTAGTAGGTTCGTTACAAATTCTAGTTAAACAGTGTCCAACATTGATCTGCTCCTTATTGCAGTAAGATTCTATATCTATCATGAGTTGCATTTTGAATGTCTGCAGTTCCCGTCATTTTCAACATCTGTCATGTACTTTTCCATATATAAAAAAATCCGACTGCACAAAGCCACCTTTTGTATAAAACCTAAGTTACCAATCTTGGTTCAGGTTTGGGTTCAGGGTTCCGTTTGTATGCTCAATTAATTTTTTGGGGGGTTGGGTTCATTCAAACAAAAACATATAAGAACAAAAAATATGTACATATTTGCAAGTTCATAATAACAAAACCATCATAAATAAAAAGTATTACAATGTGAGGTACTCAATATATTTGCAAGTCCATAATACACCCGTAGCATCATATATTGTATAATCAACAAAACCATCGTAAATAAAAAATATTACAATGTGAGTTAGTCAAATTCGAATGTAATGATATATATTATATATCAAATTAAAAAATAATAATGTCAAGCATTCAATTAACTATCATTTAGTTATCATTGATCAAACATCTCATATGGCTCTTCAAAATATCACCACCATCCATAATAGATGTATGTATTGTTAAATTAGAACTACAAACAATGCTACTAGCATTGGCTCTAGCATTGACACTCTAATGTTTGTTAGTTGTTTTGTCTTCAACATTAAATGTAGCAAAGTGGGAAGTGAAAGCATTTAAGTTGATATGTTTTGACTTGGTATCCCACTTCTTTGTAGCCAACCACTTTGTTTGTGTGAAAGGAGGTGCAAGTTTGAATATGTATGTCAATTTTTTTAGATGCAGAATCTCATATGGGTCTTCAAAATATCACCACCATCCATAATAGATGTATGTATTGTTAAATTAGAACTACAAACAATGCCACTACCATTGGCTCTAGCATTGACACTCTAATGTTTGTTAGTTGTTTTGTCTTCAACATTAAATGTGGCAAAGTGGGAAGTGAAAGCATTTAAGTTGATATGTTTTGACTTGGTATCCCACTTCTTTGTAGCAAACCACTTTGTTTGTGTGAAAGGAGGTGCAAGTTTGAATATGTACGCCAATTTTTTTAGATACAAATAAACTAACTTATTAAAGACAAAATCAAATAGTTAAAGAGTTTTGATCACAAGAGGTTGTAGGTGTGTGAATGATGGACCTTGGGAGTACCACCAACTATGAGCATCGACCTTATATTTGTCACGAAGAGCATTGACTTTACAATTGTTGGAGTTTACAAAATCTATCAACTCAATCCTCATTGCATCCTATATGTTAGAATCAATGAATAGTCTATGAAGTGTTGCCTTATATCTTTGGCTAACTTCTTCATCTCTATATGGGGAAGCTCTTGTCGACATAGAAAGGAGCTCAACATTAGAATATTTGGGATTCATAGCAAAAGACAAAATGTAGCAAAGGTCATTTAGTATCATCTCTTTTCAATAATTTTGTGTAATTATTTGAAAATTAATTATTTAGGATCTTGCTCTTTTGCATTTATGATGACTTTCACATTTCCAATCATTGAGTCAATGTCATCATATATCTCTCAAACAACCCCTATCTATATTGGTACAACGAATCATACTCAAACTAGGTTTGATGAGACTGAGGAGATATTCAATATGATCACACCAATTATCATTTAGGATCATCTACTTAATATTTATCATCTTTGTAGTCTTAGATTGCCTCCATATGGACTAATTTGGTCTGATGACCATGTTAGAAAGTGTGTCACAAACCTTGACAAGTTGTTTGTCTTAATAACCGATTTGAAAATTAAAACTAGCACTTGCAACTATGCCAATAGAAAATTAAAGGTAAAAAATAAATGTATTTTAATATTACATAATTATATAACAATATAAATATATACATGTTTTCACTACACATGAATTTTGTAATCATTCTATTAAATAATTAAATATAGATATTATTAAACAATTTTTCAAATTTTGTTGATTTTCATTTTTTTTAAACAATTAGATTATTTTGAAGAATCTAAATAGTCTATGAAACTTGACCACCAAAACTACGTGAGATCAAATTTAAGCCTCCTAATTGAAATTTATAATTTCTTCCTCAACCTATATAGCTTGTAGTGGATGATGATGTGGGGGTTTGGGATTCATATGCACTTGACTGCTTGTTTCGCCGATTGATGTGATTGCTCCACAATCTCCCTCTCTATTATCTTCTCTTTTTGGGAAATGTTTATGATGACTGTCAAGATGTTTCATGGCATGAGACAAGTATGCCAAGGCTTTGTGGACTCCAAATCCAAAAGGAAAGCGTATTGACCAATTAATTGAAATTTGAATTTTTTAATATAATTTTAATAAACATTTTTAATAAGATAATTGCAACACATTTTTATAAAAGAACTTGTACCATTCATATGCCATGAATATATATATTAATTTACATACCAGTTGAATAATAAGAGATTTGACTTCACGATTGGAAAGGTCTAATTTTTGTAGCTACTTTACCGTGCTCGACAAACAGAAGTTAAAAATCCCTGTTAAAGATCAAATTTGATATTAATTACAGTACAAAATCCCCATGAAAGATGAGTTCAATTCTTTGCTTTTATACGAAAATAGACCGACAAAGGATTTGTTGAGGCAGAGAATTCCATGTGGAAAGAAAAATAACCCTAAAATAATTGAAGAGTGTAGAAAAAGAACTGTGAAATTTTGCATTGATTTCTATTTGTACATGGTTTTTAGATAATATGGCAACCAAAATCGCCCGTGTCCCCCACAAGGTGCCCATGCTAAAGCATGGATGCCTGCCATGTGAAGTGCAATGAATACTAAAGCAAATTCTGAAGCTTTATGAATTTATCGGGTGCAATGAAGGCGATCAAGCACCCAACGGGCGTGGGAGGGTCCACGGTACATCTGAACATCTGAAACCAAAGAAAAGCACGACAACAAAGATTTAAAAAACATTGGCATCAAATTGTGTTGCGTTGCTGCTTTTGCTCAGAGGTATATTTGACGTGCAACGAAAAACTCAAATTGACGCAGATTCTGGTTGCACGGAAAAGCCTAGATTTATTCCAAACCATTCGGAACGATTCTGCGTTGTAGAGATGGTGAAATGGGAAATGTTTACCGACGACCGTCAAGATGTTTCACTGCGTGAGACAGGTATGCCGGGTCAAGATGTTTTATGGCGTGAGACAGGTATGCCGGGGCTTTGTGGACTGACAAGTTCAACTGTTCAAGGGGAAGTCTAGTCTATCGGCTAATTAAAAAATAAAAATTCAAATATTTTTTTTTATTCAATATTGCTTCACTTACCTTCAAAATTCCAATTTTAAGTCAATGGGCCCTTGGTCTACTAGTGAAGTTGAAAGGTTCTAAATGAGCCCACCAGGGATCAAGTCTTGTTGAGTGTAAAGGCTCCGACAACGAAAAAGGGATGAGGCCGGGCAAATTTGGCGGAATGGATACCCCTCAGTCCTTGGCTCTTAGCCGAAGAGGTTCAGCCCAAAAAGGCTTGTGCTCCCATATTGGGTATTTTGATAATGTTCTAAATTTGCCTTGTGACAAATGCTGGTTGGTGATGAATATTTGAGTCTCTTTGCCTTAACATACACCTGTTTGATCCAATCAAATTTGGTGCCAATTTTTTATACAAGATTGAGGGAGTGGACAACACAAGGTGTCTAAAAATGTGTGAATAATGCTCCTTGACCAATAACTTACCCCTTTCCAATCTCTGACATTGTTTGTTATGATTTACACAATGTTTTGAGGACCCATTTCTTCAGTGGTAGTTATGAGAATGTTAGCAACAAATGCACCAGCCTTCACCGATTTTCATAATCCACTACAATGGAAAAACATTGCCCTTTGAGGGACACTACAATAATATTGATCAATGACCAATTTCTTGCATCTTTCTATCTATTGGAAATGATGGGCACCTTTGTTTCAACCCATGGATCCCTTCAATGAATCTTGTATGAATTTCACCTCTTTTCTCAATAAGGTGCTACACATTTCTCAAAAATTAGGCCCTTATACCCTTTTGGAGCCTCATTAATTGCTTTCAATATTTGCTGCCAATATAGTGAGTGAACAACATTGAAAGCCAATCCATTTGCATAGAGACATCTCACTATGTGTTGATTGATAATATATG